>JAUJPO010053559.1:0-14711 GCA_032270745.1 Tiaropsis multicirrata
AAATGACATTTAGACTTATATCTGTAAAAGGGTTGGTTTGTGATTCTCTTTGAATTTTGATGAAATAAATAAAAAGCTTCTTGTTAAATAAAACGCATTCAATTTTTCTAATAAAAATCATAAAACGAAAGTTTGCAATTTCGATATAAGCGCCGCCCTCTAATAAGCGCCGCACATAAAAAGGCAAAAATTAAATAAGCGCCGCGGCGCTTATTTGAGGAAATACGGTAAGCTTTTGTAACTTTTTAGATTATCGGCTTTAAAACTTAGAGAAATATCTGTGGAGTTTACATCACTTAGACACTCTATATAGTATTGTATATGTAATTTTCAGATCGATTTTGAGGAGTCAGCATTTTTACAACATTTTGTGGTAAAGACGGGGGTCGATGAAGAGTTAGATGAAAGTGAGTAATGTGTCCGTGTTTTTATCAGCCCCTCGATAGATTCTCTGTTGCTTAATCAGTTTAAAGTCTAAAGGAATGGTAAGTTGATAAATCTGAGATAACCCTGAGAACTTCATATACTACCTTACGGGAACTAATTTTGGCGAATTTCGTGAATTTGGACAAAATTCGCCAAAATAAGTGCTCGTCAAAATTTTAAAAAGTGATGGTTTGCCAAAATAAGTTCTCGCCAAAATCAAAATAACTATTGATTTTGCTCACTCACGCCAAAATCAGTTCTCTTAAGGTATACAGTTCAGTGACACCACGAGGGCTAACCATGGTTTGGGGTCCGAGAGGCGATTTTTATTTAGCTAGTCTATAAACGCATTAAAAGTAGCATAATAGTTGTGATATAGGATGAAAAATTCAAATATTTTTATCAAATTCAGTTTTTCCAGAAAACCACTTTTGAAAAAATTACTCAAAATTCCCACAGGTACACAGGAAGGCCTCGAAGTTTTTACATTTTCTCTTTCAATCAATCAGGGAAAAGAACCTTCGATGGTATCCCAAACTTGATGACGAAAGTTGCTCAAAGTGAACTCTCAAAATTGAACAGATCCATCACCAAATGCAGTGTCACCTATCTACCACAGGTAACACACTCCTGTCTCAATATCTACCACAGGTAACACACTCCTGTCTCAATATCTACCACAGGTAACACACTCCTGCCTCGATATCTACCACAGGTAACACACTCCTGTCTCAATATCTACCACAGGTAACACACTCCTGCCTCAGTAGCTACCACAGGTAACACACTCCGGCCTCAATATCTACCACAGTTACTTTATTGCATGTAAATTTCGCGGTTTCGCGGTCAAGCTCGAAAAAGTATTTGGAGCTCAACCACGAAATTAAAATGCCGCGAAATGCAGTTTTTGGCAAAAAACGACAAATAACAGAAAATTTTCAATACTGTTTCATTCAATTACGTTCTTTTCAACATAGCTTGGTTATTTGTTAAATTTGCCGTTAACCGAAGAGATGAAGGAGTCTGGTAACTACAATGTTGACCCTCTTCTCGAATTCAAGGTATGGTTTGTTATGCTTTCTTTGAGCTGAATACAATGTATTTTTACTCATGTTCTCAATGGAGTGTTTCTTGATTAAGGGGGGGGGGGGGTCTCGGGGGTTAAAAGGCTGTGGATTAAATGCTTTAACATTTAATCTCTTAATCCCCGGTAAACAAGAAAAAGCCAAATTCTTTGCGAAAATATGTTTAAATGATGATGATGATGGAAAAGTTTTTCCTTTTTTCAGTTCATGGCAGACGAAGTTGTTTATTACAAATCAGCTGGTACACAGGGTATGTCTCTTTGTTCATTCATTCATTCATTCATTCATTCATTCATTCATCCACCCGTCTGTTCATTCGTTCATTTGTTCTCTCTGGCTTGTTTGTTTGTTTCATTCATTCATTCGTCCGTCCGTCCGCCCTTTAATTCGTCCATTCATTAATTCATCCATCCATCTATCTGTCCGTTCATTCATTTTCTTTCTCTTTAGAATTGGACGACCAACTTGGTGATTTGCAATGTGATATCAGGGGTATTTGAAACTTCCTTTATGTCAACTTGAAATAAAATATACGTTTAATTAGAATAAAAATTTCTTTTGATCACAAATATTTTCTTGAAGAAATTGAATTCCAACAACAAAAAATATATTGGTCTTACCATTACGTTTCTACAAACCATTCGAACTATGAGATAGTGCGTCTCCAAGGCTGGTCTTCAGTCATCGAATGCGATATTTGATTGAAGAAAAGATTGAATTATATTAGAAATAGATCATTCATTGAAAATCTCAGGAATTATATTTCGATCAATGAAATGACAGGACAGTACAATTAGTAAGTAAGTAAGCTTGCGACCGGAGTCAAGGGCGACCCGAAGGCTCCCTTTTCGATAGCTATCTACCCGAAGGTAGGGGAGGGTTTCACTCCTTTTCCCTGGGTTTCTCCACTTACCCTCGCCCCAATCCCTTAAATGCTGAGTTCCAAGCAGGACAGCAGCGAGTACCAGTTTTCAAGTCTTTGGTCTGACCCGACAACCTTGCGAACGGGAGGCGAACACTCAAACCACTCGGCCACCGTTGCTCTAGAATTAGTAGAGATTCTTTTATCCATTCTTCTTTAGATCAAGAAACGCAAATCATGCATCGATTGCAAGACACAGTTCTCGAATATTCAGAAGTTCTTCATAAGGTTATTCAACTCTCCGCTGAACTCGACTGGTAAAGAAGTTCATTTCCTACGAGGCAGTAGGGAATCATTTGTTTCGATACTATATCTACCATTTTTAATTGGCTCCTAAGTATTCACTTTTCCACAATAAGACATGAGATAATTTGGCAATTGTTTTGACGGAGAGTGTTCACTTCCATATAAGGAATATGAGCAAAAGCAACACTCTCCTCCGTCACTGTTTTTGAGAACCCTCTGTGTCCGCCACTATTTGGTTATATTCCACTTCTTCTATTTTGGACTCAAAAACCACTTTGTTGTTTGTAAGGCGTTCAAAAATGATAAAATAAAGTTTTCAGCCTTGATATACAGTATGATAGCACGAGAAGCAGACAACGAGTCCTATCACATTCTAAAATCCCACCTTCTTCCCACAGTCTTCTTGCATTGGCGACATCAGCAAAAGAACTCAATCTTGTTTGTCCTGAACTGTTGCCAAGCGACAAAGATGTCCTTTACATTGAAGACGGAAGGTATGATGATGTTTTTCAATCATTATTTTTAATAAAAACAAGACCCCAAAACATCAGCAGTGCATTGACATCGTCTCTAAAGAAAAATTCACACATGAAGTAAAATCGGGTCTGTGTTCTTCACGACATCAAGGCTAATATACGCGGGATCATGCCTAGTGTTACAGAAGGACGGACGAATAGATTTAAAAAAAGTTTCCTCCAGAGTATTGTCTTGAATTGTAATTCATTTCAGTAGGAAATCAACAACCTGAGACAGAGCTGACAGGGTCGGATGCAGGAGGTTGTCTTATTCAAGCTGAGTATTTAGTTTCCATATGGGATTATTAGCACACTCTCCTCCGTATGTTATAAGCCTAACTCTGCATCCGAGCCTGGCCGAGTATTGCAGAATCTTCTAAGCAACCAATGGCTTTTCCACAAAAGAAATCCGTTTCATTTTCAAAAATTACTCTTCCTGTTCCTGGACTTAATAAAATTCTTAGATTTTTGTCTCAATATTTTCCACACCACCCTGGATATGATTTTTAACAGTCTACTTCATGCATACCCGGGGGGGGGGGGGGGGGTAACAAAATTTAAAAACGACGGTATGTGCGACCAGAAATAGGATCTTCAAAATCAGACCCTTACAGTGCAGTGCAAAATTTGCCGAAAAACCAACCCTTACAGTGCATTTTTCGATCATTTCCCCCCGGTTTTAGCAAAGTTTTTCAAAAATTTCTCAAATTTCCTACCCTTACAGTGCACCTAGATTTTATCAGAACCTTGAAAAACCTACCCTCTTAGGGGCCACACATACCGTAGGTCAGACCATATGAGTGACCCCCTCCCCCCCGGTATGCATACTCCCTGAGTTTTCTCCTGATTTACATGGACCCTTCCGGATTTTTTACTTCAACAACTCAACAATATGGACTTTTTCTGGAGTAGCCCAATTCTCCATCCTCTTATTCCAGACATTTACTACAAGAACTTTGTGTTGCGCAATTCGTCAGCAACACAACCGACATGTCAGTTAAAGACGAAGAAGGAAAAATGAGAATTCTCACTGGGCCAAACGCCAGTGGGAAAAGCGTCTATATGAAACAAGTTAGTGAAATACTTTTTCTCGATTTCTATAATTTGGTGGGAGGGAGAGATTTAACCGTACTTATTTTTTGTTCTTCCATTTTTCCACAATTAGAGTCATTTTCTTTAAATTCTAACCTGTTCTTTTTCATTTTTATTGATATCATTACACCTACTAGGTAATAAACACCAATCCCTTATAATTTTTTAATCACTGCACAACCTACACAGTGACAAGGGATTTCTTCAATCATTTTTTGTAAAACCCTGAGTAGTTTCCGAATTCTTTTCGCTGAGTTTGAGATTATTGAGAACTCTCTGCAACTGAGAAGAACCTAGTAAAGTTCTAACTTCATAATGTAATGGCGTCGAAATGTTCCCTTTTTTCTAATCATGGGTTGTTTTAATAGTCTACATGGCTCGCAAAAGAGCGCTTAGCATGATCATAAACTTCATAAATAATGAAATGCCGTTGAACTCTTTCTCGTCATAGGTTGGGTTAATAGTCTACATGGCTCATATTGGAAGTTTCGTTCCTGCTGAATCAGCAAAAATCAGCCTTAAACATGGCATCTATACACGGATACACACACGAGAAACTGTCTCTGTTCCTTTGTCTACGTTCATGATCGATTTAAATCAGGTAAGACCAATCGTGGATAAGTAGAAAGAGTATGGTAAATAGTTACCACAATCCCAGCTGCCAAAGGGACGTTGATTTAACGTCCAAATAACGTTGATTCAACGGCAGAACGTTGTCTGCTAGGTCCTAGGACATTTGGCCCTCTATTTTGGGTGTTGCCGTTAAGAAAATTGACTTAATGCTAACTTACTCGTATCATGAATACATCTTCTCTTTGTAGATAGTAACAGCAGTCAACAATGCAAATGAATCTTCCCTTGTCATCATCGATGAGTTTGGTAAAGGTACTTCTTCGGTATGTATGTTATCTTGTTTTAACCAATTAAATGCTTTCGTTTGTATCATTAGCCAATCAGAAACCTCCATTTGTATTGATGGATACACCCTCTAGTGTGTCTCTGTGACACGCTGGTATCTGCCGCCGTACTGGCCAACCCAGTTGAAAAATTACTCAAAAATATTTTTCAAGTACCAAAAGGTTGCCCTTTTACAGTGTTTTCAACAATTGAAATTCGAGATTACTCTTTTATGAAACACCCGGTATAAATATTACATGCCAATGACAACACGCTCCCGGAATTGGCATATTATAAATAGGCCCAAAATACAAAAATTGTTTCTTCTCTTTCTAGTCCGACGGTTTAGCTCTCTTAACGGCTGTCTTACAGTTTTGGATGGATGAAAATAACGAACGACCCATGGTGCTCGTATCCACCCATTTTCATCAAATTCGAAAAATGATTCCTCCTTCAAACTATGTCAAATACCAGGTATATGCATTGCGTGATTTTTTCTTTTAAACGGAAGAAACATCCTAAAAAACCGGATCCGGTTACTAGTTTTACTGTTTGGAAGTTTTTTCAGAAAAGCCAGAGAATAGAACGCTTTGACGTTAAAACAACGTCTCGTGCTTGCTGGGAAAGTAATCTTTCATCCAAAGCTGGTATGTTTATTTTCTTAAGCTGTCTTTCTCTCATTTAAACGAAAAGTTGCTATTTAATTTCCAAGAAAACACTTCTTTTAATGATAGGATTAGTTTAAAGTCTCAATTAAATTTTAGGTGCGATCCATCACTCTTTACCCTTAACTGCATTGATCCCTTCCTTGTGAAATAACTCAACATCTATGTTGATGAATTGATGAATTTTTGATTCCCTTTGAAGTGGGTTGCTACCCAGCAGACACAACGCCTTTACAATATTTTAACGATGAAAAGACTTTGAAACATCAAAACGTTCAACGTCGTATAGACATTTTTAGATAGCAAAAAATCGACATAAACACAGTCTAATGACCACCTTAACCCACTCATTGCTTTTGAAAGTGGTCTGTTGGAATATGGTAGCATTAGCTGACCTTATTTACTTCAACTTAAAAGGAAGAAGCACATTTCTAAAAGACCTTTTGACCTCTTGTGGCTACTGACAATTATCTCTAAAGTTTTCCCAATGACCCAAATTATCAACACTTGCCGCAATTTTCCCTTCGGTCTAGAACTGTTTACCGATGATTATTGATAAATATTTGGGAAATCGGATATCCCGAGCTTTGATGATATTCTGAGAAGATTTAGAGAGCCATGTATGGCAGAAGCCAAATATTAAAAATATCATCGACAGTATGATTAGATGGATGATTATTAGAAAATATCCGCTTTGCTTTTCAGACGCTAGATGTCATGCATGGAGAGGACGAAGAATTGATTTTCTTGTATTCATTGAAAGATGGATATGTTGGATACAGTTATGCTGCTCACGTCGCTAGATCTGTCGGTATTCAGGCTGACGTTGTCCAAAGGGCTAATGAAGTAAATACAGTTTAAACTCTGACATCAAATTCGAATTCGCCGGGAACCAGAACATTTGTTCGAACTACATAAGTTTTCAAATTCTAAGAGTTCTAATTAGATGAGCTACATATTTTCCTTGCGTTTGTTCGTCTATCCGAACGATTTGAAGACTTGATATTGTTTTACCTGTTAGTTCTTCTTGTTGAAATGATTTTCTCCAACTTCAAATTTAACTGTCGAAAACCGAACTTATTGATGTTAAGTTAAGTGAAGTTCTACCTACGAGTTCTTGGACTTTTTGGGTGGTTTATTATGACGCTTTCGTAGTTTTACGATCATACGAAGCTTTCTCTTTATGGTTTTGAAACCTAATTTTGTTGCTTCCATAGATTACAGATTGTATTTTGAAAGAAAAACCGATAAAACCGAAAGATAATCCGATAAAGCAAAGAGAAGAAGAAAGGTATCCCCATATCATTGTTTAAATATGCAACAAGAAAAAGAAACTAGAAATTTGCACCAAAACAAGGCACTGTAAATGTTGGTATTAGCGTTGGCAGTTGTGGTAATGATCATCCACCTGCCTTTAAATTTCGACATTGGGCCAGAAAGAATACTTGCCCCCAGGCCCCCAGTGTTGAGGAAGTAATTTTTCAAAAATTCCACCCGTGCGCCGTGGATTTCGTACCAGAATTCTTGGACCACTGAATTTTTAACATTGAAATTTTTCACACACCCTGGATTTGTATGTTAGTTAAAGATATGATTTTTAGCACCCATGGCCCCTGTATATTCTATTTTCACGCATACCCCCCCTCCCGGACTTTCTCCCAACTTGTATAGATCCCCTTGGATTTTTCACCATGGTTACCCCCTAAACGTGTCCACTTTTTAGAGAATATCCGTAACCCCAGACAAGACAAGCCGTTATAAATAACATAATATGCATAGCATCATATTTCTGTTTGAATTGCATGATGCATGTTGAATTAATGAAATGCATTTCAATCGCTGCCATGACAGCAACTACATTTTAATCGAAATTGTTCCCCTTAATAATGTCATAATATAAATTGATATAGACTTAGGTTTGAATTACACTACGAAAATTTTTTCTGTACCCAGGGCATACACCACGTTTATGGTGTAAATACCAACCATTTATCTTTTTTCATTTACAGACACATTAAAATGGCGGATGAATTTCTCACGATGGATTTATCAAATGATGACATCATAGAGCAATATATGCGGAATTTCGAACCGAACAACGAACCGAGCGCAATGGTGGTTGAGGAATGAAAAGAAGATAAAGAGACTGGGCACGAGAATGTTGGGTATGCTTCTTTCAAATATTCTATGGATCAGACTTCAGTTTCGTTGATGAGTTAGGAAAACCTTGATAAGTTGAATTTATCGTTGACTGTTGAAACCTGAAAAGCGTGCTGTAGAGACTGAAAACGTTTTTATGGACTAGACGTCAGTTTCGTGGATGAGTTAGGAAAACATTGACAACTTGAGTTAAATAGTTGATTATTGAAACAGCAGGAGGATACTGGAAGAGACTGAAAAAGTTTTTGGGTCGGTTTTTCCGTGTCAATTCTAATAGGCCTTTTCATAAATTACGTCACGAACAACGATTGCCGCGTTTTGAATTGAGAGCTATCGTAACCGAATCCCAAGGGAACTTATCAAAACTTGACTCCATTTATAGATGTGCCATTTTGAGTCTTGTGAGACATAATCACCTTGGTAATTGTATGAAAACGAGGCAGTCGTTGTTCGTGACGTAATTTATGAAAAGCTCTATTGTGGTTTGTGCGCGCAGTGCTCTCGGGGTTATTGTTTTTCTCTGTTTTGAAAACTACAAGTAATGAAAAACATGAAAAAACAAGTAAGTGCAAATAAGAGAATCAAAGATTAGGTTTTTCATTGTCAGGCTTATATGATAAAGTCGAGACCATCGACCCTTGAAATAAGGAATCAAAGTCCACAAAATTAGCGAAATATTTATCTATTGAATAACTTTATGGTCACATACACAAAAATTAATTAGATCATTTGTAAAATTTGTAATTAAATTAACGCTAAATGTATGTTATTATATCAATGACAATCAAATTTAATCAAAATATATTAATGTTCAAAATTGTTCTAAATAATATTCAAAAATGCTCATTGCTTTACAAACGCTTAAGATTTTCGATCGCTTTTGATAAACAAACTCTCTCAGACGGTTGGTCGGTCCTCCAAATCAATCCAATCACTCACTCACTCACTCACTCACTCACTCACTCATTCCACCTAAGCTATTCATGCATTTATTCATTTCATTACAAAACCATGTTAAATATCCATTAAATATACCAGATTTTCGATATTATCTTTTGATGAAGCCTTCGTCATTTCCAAACAAGTTGCGGTGAGGGATTAAAATGAGCGGTAGGTAGCCAAAATTTCGGAAAAATAAAAGTGAAAAGTATGCTTGTTTTATCACAAATGTTGTTGCTTTAATTTATTAATTGTGCCGAATATATTTAAAGATAAATTGTTATATTGTCTAGCAGGCTCGAATACAGAAGTAGGCAATAGCCAATGGGGGAGAGTTCAAAAAATTTTCAATTACCTTATATGGAAACTATATACTCTCCTCCTGTTTCCGACACTAGTGGCCCTTCGTGGAAACAATTCTTCAGTTGTCTAAAAACTGTTGAATTTTTCGGAGCATGCCACTCAAAATATATGTTATTATTATTATTATTATTACTATCTATTCAATGATGTAAGCCACAACGATGACTGAATGATTAAAACCATAATAAAAATCGTCTCTGTTACCGACTGTCCATTCCTCGAAACAGTCTTTGGCGTGCAACTTCCCAAATTCCATACTTTTTGAAATATCTTTTGGGTGTAAAAGAATGACAGCGCTTTTTGTATTCCACAGATCAACTGACCATCCCTCTACGACAATGGTGGAACAATCTGAATTTTCTTTATGAATGACTCCTTTCCTTTTCGTTATGAAGCTTATACGAGGTTTCATAATATGTTTTCCAAATGAATCAGGTTGCGCAGTAAGCTCAACTCGTGTAAATAGAAATCTTTTTGAAGTATAAAATGTATCTTTGATCATCTTCAAACTCACGTCAGCATACCAGTCCTTGTACCAAGAATATATATTCGAGCTCATATTATGGCCTTCAATGTACTTCTCAGCTCCCCAAACGAGTCGTTCAGTTGTTGGTATAAGGAGTCGTGGTGTGTTGCCCGCTTGTCTGTCATAATCATGTTTTTTGGTTCTGCTGTCTTGGTTCAAAGTACCAGCGCTACTATGGGCCTCGCTCATACTCTTCTTTGGTCGTTTAGATGATCTGCCAAAATCTCTTATACCTGCTGTTGAACTGTCTGATAAATTGAAATACAAACTTTCACATTAAACAAAATGCTTACACTCCCATCGTCTATAAACATTAATCATATATTTTACTGCTAAAGAAAACATACCAAGTCAGTCAGTCTTCAAGTGCTTTTAATTTCACAACAAAGCCAATTATTGGTTCGACCATTTTCAGTCGTTGGTATAAGGAGTCGTGGTGCGTTGCCCGCTTGTCTGTCATAACCATGTTTCTGTCTTGGTTCGAAGTACCAGCGCTACTATGAGCCTCGCTCATATTCTTCTTTGGACGTTTAGATAAATCCTTGCTGATGATATACAAACTTTCATATTAAGCAAAATGCTTACACTTTCATCGTCTGTCAACATTGATCATTTTACTGCCAAAAAAACAGACCAAGTCATTCAGTTAGTTTCAATTACTTTCAGTTTCACAACAAAGCCAATTATTGTAATTTAAAACAGCATTTCAAATTGCAAAACTAAAGCTATGTTTACATTTCGTTTTTATTCACAATTTTACCATAAAATTTCGTATTCATGACAATTAATTTTCGATTGTTTTTCTATTTGCAAATTCAGTATTGCATTGGTTGTTAGGGCTGTTAGTCGTTGCTAGGGAAAGGATTCTGAAGAAACCCTTCGAAATAAAAGCAGTGACAGGGCTGGCGCAAAATATGTGTATTACGATGTTTTACGATGCATCAATCATCTATTCAAGTTATCAATAGTTAAAGCCGTAAAAATTTGCACCCCTTCACAAATTTTGCGCCATCCCTGGCTTGAATGATACATTCATGAATGAAATGAAGGTCTCTGGCCTCCATCTGATACTCTTGGTAAAACTTCCAGAGATATGCCACAGTTTTACTCAGAACAAAAAATGGAATCATATTCCCTGTTGACAGTTGACCGCGATCGAATCTAGAATGTCAAAGATCAAGAAATGTCAAAACTAAAAGAAACCTTGAAACAGACAATCTAAATACAGTCTAAATACAGTTTCATCTATATGATATAAATAAAGCGTTCAAAATGAAAGTACTCAGCTTGACAAATGTAAACAAAGCTTTATTTGCAATTTGTGTTGTGTAATTTCAAGAAAAAAAGTTATACTTTTATTTGTAGTCTAATGTTGTTTTGGAAAGAAAATATCAAAAGCCTCCTTTGATGTTTGCATGCACCAGCTGAAGGGACTTCGTGTATAAAAAGTACGATTATATCAACCATTACAGCAACCATATCAAAAGAAGGTGAACGCAGGAGCTCATAGTCAATTTGACAATAAACAGAACAGTCAAAGTCATATCAAAGAAATTTAGAGGCTTAATCTTAATCTTGAGCATAAAATCAAGATCATGGAGACACAAGAGCTCACGGAAAGAGTTTTTAATCTCGAACATAAGATGGAGTTAATGGAATTGAAAGCTGAGAAGAGCCACGATGAGCCACCAAAAGCGGATCAACCGGAGTTAACACGATTTTTTACCACACGTCAACGAATTGTCTGGGGTGCTGAGCGATTTTTTGAAGGAACAGAAGGAGTAGAATGGAAGAATTTATATGATTCATATCAAAATTGATATGAAAATATTTCTCTGTTAGTTCAAAACAAACAGGTTTACAAAGCTTATAATTTTGTGCTTGTCAAAAAACAGTTTGATGAATGCTACACTGGATTACGTTTTGTCTCGAAATTAGATTCTGACTTTGTTGACAAGAAGAAAGATTTTGTGGTTGAAGGTTTCGATGATGAAAAACTTTGGAATGAGGCTGACCTGCTACTTTTACATCCAACCAAAATCGAAAAAAGTTTGGAAATGAAAAGAGTTGAAAAAGATTCCGAGGAGGAAATATGGAAATGTTCGGGTGTTACAAATGAATTTTATCATGGAGCTACAAATTCTGCATTAGCCCTTTTTCTACATTTTAAGTAATTCTCTTATGATGTTAAAATTGAATAATTGAATTGTTGCCCAAGGGTCTAAAAGGGTAGACCCTTTAACAGTGAAAAGTAAACCCGCTCTGGATTCTTTAGTAGTGAAATTCGGGTTTATAGTTTAACTATAATCTCCAGTGTTAAAGGATATAACCTCGGACATCGCTAACGCCATCTGATCCGGACTTTGTGAAACCTTTAAAAAACTTGTCTCATTGATCAAAATATTTCAATATATTTTTCTAGGATTTTGTAACTAGGATGCTCAGTAACCAATTAAAGGCTAAAACTGGTTGTCGGTACATTATTATTTCGCTCTTAGTAATGCACTGTTGGATCTCAAATCCTTTAAAAATCTTTTTTCTCTTCAATGTTTTTCCAAATTAAATTCGGTTTAAGTTTTCTTTGCAACGAGGCTGTTACTTTTTAAATGTGCCCACTGACAGTGTTATTTTTCATATTTTCTTTTTTTGTATCATAATCCGCTCTTATGAAATTCGGGGAATTGGGATTTGTAAATAAACCGGTTCGGATTTTTAGAAAAGCGGTAGCTTTGAGATCCAGGTCGTTATCATCTATTCCGTTTAAATTGATATCCGGAAAAATCGGGATTCGGCTCACATCCGTGCAACTCCAACTTTCCTTTCAATTTCTTCTTTATTATTGTATTCCGAACGGGAAATTCGTGATTATTCCGTTTTACCGAATCGGATTCACAATAAGTGGTATGCATTTCAACTGCAACTTTTCATGCAAGTTTCTCGCCAGAATTTCCAATTCTTCTCTTTCAAGCTCTTCGACCAATAGAAGAGAAGCTTTTAAAAGTCCATTTTCGATCACCTTCCGCCCCACAAAAGGTTCAGGGTCTATAGGGCGTTTGGGCGGACCTAAAGGAACCTTTTGGCGTTTCATTTTAGGGTGAAAACCTAAAGAGGGCGCCTTTTCAATGTCTAGTTCAGGGCCGATGGGCTCCATAACTTTCTTAGTTTCTGTAGTTTTTTCACCTTTCTTATTCGAGTTAACTTTTTCTTCTTGTATATTTTCACTCGTCGGCGAGTTTGCTTCACTCGAATTCTCATCATCATCAAGGTCGCCTGGTTTCAAAAAATCGTTCTCTTCGTAAACCCTCTGCGGTGGAGGACGTTTTTGTTTATAACTTTCACGGAAAACGTGTAAATATGGCTCTCCTTCTCTGTAGAAATCATTACGTAATCTCTCAATCAATTCTTCTCTCTTATTGGGTGATTTCAACCAATTAGAAGCCATTCTCCACGGTTTCAACTCATGAACTCCATCTCCAATGATGTTGATCCACATTTTTGCTGACCATGCATTTTCACCTTGGACGGGGGTTACACCGCTTAGTGTTCTCGCTTCAAGTTGGCCCATCCAACCGGAGTAGATTGACACTTCGTGATTATACCAGAATATGGCTTTTCCTTTTTCAGGTTTGATCACCAACTTGGACGTTGTGGTGTTCGGCGCTAGTTCACATTTTCGTGTTAAGTCGTACTTGAGATTCTGGAAATGAAAATTTCGAAAGTGTATTAATCTTTTTCCCTGGGAGTTGCTGGGTATTTGCGGCCCTTAAGGGCCGACCCTCTTGGGTCTCTCTAAGTGTCGCAGAATAAAAACAAAAAAAATCAAAGGAGTCTCTCTAAGGGTCGATTTTTGAAATATTAACCAAAGTGTCTCTTTTTAAGGATCGTATATTTATGAGAAGATTGGAGGAAAAATTTACCAAAAAATTTCTCATAAGGGTCACAAGAATAACTGGTAGTATGGGGAGAGTCTTCTTGCCTCGATTGCTCAGTCAATAAATGCAGGCTTTTGTACTAAAACTTACCTGCCAAAGAAAAGTTTCATTATCAGCGATTGGGAAAGCGAGATCACCTCCTTCATGGTCGTCTGATAAAAACATGAACATCGACATATACCTAGTAATTACGAAAATAATATTGGATCAAGAGATTTAACGTTTGGCTACGTTTTGAGATATTCTTCTCCTATCATCGGGCAAAGTGGAAGCTGTTTAAGAGTATGAGGGCCCCACAGCCAAAAGGTTAAAACGCTGAAATGATAAAACACCAAAAACACAAAAAAACAGGAAACACACACAACACATACGTATTACAAACAACATGAATTCATGATATGCGTAAGTTTCATTACGTCATTTTCCTAACGGAAACACACAAAATAGAGGTCAAACTCCGGATTTTTCGGCTGTCTCCGTTAGGAAAAGTGACAAAAACTAATAAATAAATAATATAACCTATAATATAAATTAAGAAGGAAGTTCTTTTTAAAAAAGAATATCGAGACTTTGATTATTAACTAGTGCCTCACCTGCATGCTCTGCAATCATTTTTACCATATGTGCAACAAGCCTTATTTTGAACTACTGGTTCAGAATCTTGGTGGCATGTAACAAAAGCATCTTTTTCTAGACGCTGAACTTGAATAGGTTCTGATCGTTCGATGAGTTCCTTGGGAATGTCTGTAACTCTCGAAATTCTGAAACAAAAAACAATATTCACTCTTCATTCGCTGATTCACTAACTCATTTATCTTATACTAACGCTACATTCATTCATTCATTCATTCATTCATTCATTCATGCATTCATTCATTCATTCATTCATTCATTCATTCATTCATTCATTCATTCATTCATTCATTCATTCATTCATTCATTC
>JAUJPO010053570.1:0-29185 GCA_032270745.1 Tiaropsis multicirrata
TTAAATGGGAAGTTTCTTGACTTACTTTAACCATAACTCATCATTTTCATTAGTAAGTCAAAAAATAGCACCATTTTGAATCTGATCTAGGACCTCCAGGTTCAACCTTTTTGGTTATTCTGGCCAAACTGGAAAAGTTGAAGTTATCTTGACCCTGTTGTAATCTATCTTTAACAAATTGTGACAAAATCATTGTTGTGACAAAAACAAACAAGATACCAAGCAACAGTATAATTTCAATTTGCAAAAGAAATTTAAAGTAAGATTACTTGTAGCATTCAATTATTTTTCCAGCAGTAGATATGACAAACGAATCTGTTGCTTTTAAATACAATATGGGACCAGGAAGCAGAAAATCTGGTAGATAGGCTTTGAAAGAAAATGTTTCTTGTTCGTAAAATGATAGGACACCATCCATCGATAAAACGCACATGAAGTCACTATCTAAAATGACATCAAAAGATAAATAAAGTTATAGGTAATTTTTAGGAATCCTATTTGAACAATAACCTGACAATGTAGTGCACAATTTTATTCTTTCAAGAAAATTCCAAAAGTATGGTAGAAAAACCTCATGAAAATAACTGAGAGTTATTTCATTAAAGGCAGAATTTAAAAAAAACTTGCTTTAATTTCTTGACCAGCCAATTTTTGTATGATGTAGAAGGAGAAACATAATCACTCTCTACTTACTTTTCACATTGCCAAATGAGCCATAAACCATGGATGACGCTGACCGCTCTAGTTTATGTTCATAAACCATTGCTATGGTGTAGTGGTTTCCATGTTCAACTGAGCCAGACACAGCTATAGAATAATGAAAGTATGAAAAGACTTTGCCAAAATGGTCGAATAAGTTTTTCATGGGATTGATAAAAATATTTTGTGCAAAAAACTGTTTGATTTAGGAAATTTCAGCTACAATAAGTATGGCAGACAGGACAGAGTATAATTTAATGAAAGTTTTGTTAATATACCTGTCACACTATAAACGCATAACGTTCTTGGATGTAATACTGCAAGATGAAGTGCTTCACTGGCTCTATGACAAATTAATATTAACAAACATAAAAAAATAATAAAAATAACTAAGGGAGAAAACTTTTGTTAAATTGAAAACAAAGAATGGATAGTAGTCTGTGAAATAATTTTTAAGGTCTTGTAAAGCAATTATATTACTAAAAATCAAGAAAATATTGAAACATACGGAACAAATTTTCCTGCACTCAGCTGCAAGATGGGATTATTCATTTGCATTTCTAGCATCAAATGTTCAGGTTTGAAGCCATCAGCTTGTGGAGTGTAAATCCTGAGCACTCCATTCAAAGAGCCAACAATAATTTTATCTAATGATAAAGAAAATAGTACATTGTGAGTGAAAAGTAAAGAAAAAAAATAAAAATTTGAACAAGAACAATAAAAATCAAATTATCAAGACAAGAATAATAATATCCCATAAAATAAGGATGGTCTATCTACTAGGCTAAAAAAATAATTTAAGGCTAAAGACTAAGCCTTTTTGACAGGTTTGATGTCTAATTTTTATACTTTTTATATTGAATTATATAAATTTTCAAGTGTTTTTCTTTCTAAAGTTTGGAGAGCTGGAACCAACCCATTGCCTACTAAAATAAAAGGCTTACCTAGAACATTAGGATTATTATCTATATTAGCAACACATAAACTTCCTTGGTCAAATTCTTCATCTGCACCTCCACACCAGGTAGTCCACCATTCTCTTGCTTGAAATAATGACATTTCACAAGTTTTATTATTGCTAAAAGATCAGTAAATTGCACCTTTGATGTTAACAGACTCTGGAAATTTAGCACAAGAAGAAAATTTACCATAAATGGTGCACCAATTCATGATTTACGCCAGTTAGCATTACATCATTCATTCCTAGTGGAAACACCCAAAGGCACTTTTTGCAAAAATAGAGGGAAAACTCCACATTTAAAAGAAATGCTTGGTTACGCATTATCATGAAAAGTGTGATAATCTCATATTTTACAAAAAGTTATTAGCAAAAAGAACTTTGTGACATCACAGTTATGATGTCATCAACTTAAAAATTAAATATCTTAAAAACTATGTTTCAAATCATGATAAAATTTACCATAGAAGCAAAAGAGTAAAGATTTAGTTGAATTGAAAAAAATCTAAGTTTCTGATGACTGTAAGCACAAATCTAGCCTGATTGAGATTGGCTGAGAATATTCAAAGTGTCAAGGAAATCAGAAACTTAGTAGTAGACAACTTTCTAAATCATGGTCATCTATCTATGTATCTATGTATCTACCTACCTACCTACCTACCTATCTACCTACCTACCTACCTACCTACCTACCTACCTACCTACCTACCTACCTACCTACCGAGAGTGTATCTTGTTTGTTGGTAATAGCGCTCCGTTATGCACACGTCATAATTATTTGTACTTGTATTTGGCCGAGTTTCAATCCCAAAATCTATTTCGTTTTATTTGTCAACCCGTGAAAGTTATTAACTGAAAAATGAGGAAGTTCTAATGGAAAGACCGGAAACCCATTTTTGCTATAAAATCAAAAGTAAGTTTTATCAACTTTGAAGAAAATGCAGTTTCAAAGCAATTCAAAATTTCTACGAGAGGCTATAAGGTGAAGAACACGCCGTTCCGATACGAACGATTTTTGGCTAGGCGGTACTGAAGAAGTTATAGGTATCAAAATATGTCTTTAAAGCTACCAGTTAATTTTTAAATTCAAGTCGAACGAAATAAATTTAACAAAATAATTCTCCAACAACTCGACTAACATGAATAATTTCTAAATAAATAGTTTGATTCAAACCCTGGCTTAAAAAACCCTGTCATAGATTACCGATATACCTTGAGGCGACTGAACTGAGTACTTGTCAAAATAAAAATAAAAATATATAGATTTTGCTCTCTCACCAAAATCAGTACTAGCCAAAAAGAGTTCCCCTAATAAGGTCCTCCTCCCTGCCCACATTTTTCTCTTGCCCATTTTCAACAGCAGGGTTTCAAAAAATATCTTCTAGTTCAAACATTGAACTACTTGTGCGGTTATTCTCGAGAGCGAGAGAGACCTCTTCAATATTTTAAAGTGGTTCTTATGATGACTCTCGGTCAATTTACAATGTTTTGTCCAAACAGAACACTACTTACACTTGAACGTTTCAACTCAAGTACACGCAATCATTTCTTTTTATAAGATCCTCTCTTCTCTTTAAATTTGAGTTTTGAAATTCAATGTATCATCAGGAATAAGATCAAGATTGTGTAGGATTTCACCGCCCTGTCTCTGTGCCCCAGTGGGGGTACCAAAAACTCAATGGGTGAAAGTCAAATCTTTCAAACCCTCTGGGTTGGGTGCAATGATGATGTTTTTCTAGTGATGTCATGAAGATCTATTGTCATATTTTCAGTTGGGGGGGGGGGGGGCTCTGTGTGATTCTTTGTTTTATCACTAGGACGAGAGAGAATAACATTAAATGTTCTACCGGGTGACCATCAGGAATAAGATCAAGATTGTGTACCACAGTCTCTGTGCCCCAGTGGGTACCAAAAGCTCAATGGGGTGAAAGTCAAATCTGTCAAACCCACTGGGTTTAGTGAAATTGTAATTATTTTTCTAGTGGGGTAATAAAAATCGATCGTGGTTACGTTATGTGCATATTTACAGTATACGAGAACTACATTTTGTACATTTCATTTTTACCAGATAACATATTTCCAAAGACTTTGATATTTCACTCACATATTTTCTCCAAAAATCAGGTGCTCGCCTTTTGAATTTTGGTTGAGTGTTTGATTTATTTTTGTTTTTAAATCCTACATTTTCAACACCTTGGATCTGTTCGGTAAAATACATAGTGAAATGTTACCTGGAGAAATGTATAGCTCTCATTGATGGTATATATGGTATATAAATTTGGACTGTGTTAATTCTCAAATTTTGTTCAGTTTGAGTTCATTTTGAAGCTGTTCCTTCAATTTCAATAGACATCATTCAATCTCTACAAACATTTTTTAATTTGAAGTTCATTCAATTTTGACATCAGATGTTAAGTGTATTTAATCCAAATTTTATCTCTACAAACTTCATTCGGTCTCTAAAAAAGTTAAGATATGTCAAACTTTCAGTGGGTTGATTATTTTACTGGGTTCGTACAAAATACTGTCAAACGTTACAACTTCACCAGTTGGTTTACATCTTTCACACCACCGTCTTGAAGATATATACCACTGGTTGCAAAATGATAAGAAAACAAATGACAACGGCTCCAAACCGAAATAGAAACCATAATTGCAACTTTGCGAGGGAAAACCATGTTTTGCTGGAAAACTCTTCTTTCACGGTCGATGGTCTCTCAATTTTGGTGGTTGCTTTTTACCAAGCCTCAATCGCGGAACGTGAATTTAAAATCAAGAAATTGCAGTGGCTCACTCCTTTTCGTTTCAATTCATTTTAGTGCGATTTCTCTCTTTTTGTTCGCCTTACAAGATTTTCAATATGGGATCGTTCCATACAGACACATATCATTTCGGTTACTTTGTTGAGTTGGATCACAACATTACATCGGACTACATCGACAGAAGATTTTGACAAAAAAATCAATGAAGTTCTTCAGTTTTAGTCAGAATTTGCCATATTCTTTATTTTTAGAATGTTACTTATATATTGCTTTTTCCAACCAAAATCATCCAAAATCAATGTTTCTTTGTGCAAAAAAGTCTAACACAAATCCATGAAGAATTTTTCAATCTTTGTCAGGAGCATTCAAGAAATGTAAATCTATACACGAATGATATCCCTGCAGTTACTTCAGTTTGGTTATTTGCCAAAAACGATTTTAACAGATAAACAGATTAAAGAAGTCTCAACATTTGATAACTACTAGAGTTATAGATAGAGCCACACGACATCGTTCGTTTTCACTAATTTTTCAATTTCGTTTTTCCGCCTCCTTATTTTTACTTTATGGAGTCACGTGATAAATATACAAAGTACAAAAAATATCTAAAAAAGTAGCCTGTATACACTTCATTAAACTGGGTTGAAAATCTATATGAAATGCAAAGAAAAGTTTAATACAGGATAGGCGCACGCGGGTGGTATTGGGGCGGACTTGATAGGGCGGCATATTTTTGACCGTTCTGAAAAGGAGAAAACAAAAGAAAAAAGCCGTTTAACAAATATTTCCTTATTGCCGCCGCAGCGAGCCTAAAGCGAGCGATCGAGGATGGCATAGGCAGTTTCGCATGAGATACCTGAAAAAGATTCTCGAAAATCTTCTTACATTGATTACCCAGTGTTGTAATTGGTGGACCGGATTAAATTCATATTTTTTAGGCTGCACGCATCTCATTTTTATTTTTCGAATTTACGATAAAATCAGAATAAAGAAAGGGGATGTGTGCAGCCTAGAATTTGACGGTATGATATCAATCAGAGATTTCGCTAAATGCTCAGAACGCCTTTTTTTTCTTCTTTAAATTATTTCAAATTTCGTATTATGGTAGCAGCTCGGTAGCCTAGTAGTTAGCGAAATAGTTTCAGAACCACTGACAAAAGTACTTTAGTGGTTCGAGCCGGAGTTGGTTCAACGGTTTTGAAAAAGATTCTCGAGGCGTTTGAGCATGCATGCAGATTATCAATTATAGTACATATTTCTTTCTGTAAGTATTTTATCGAGAAATAATATTGAAAATATATTTTTTTTCTTCTTTGGACCAGCATATTCGATTAATCTTGGAAACTTGCAAAACCAAAACACAGAGAGTCTCTCAACATGTGTCCTGGTATTGAGTCTTTTTACACGTTTTCTTTTATAAAAACATTAGAATTCGAAGAGGTTTAAGCCTTAGCTTAAAACGTTCTTAAAACTAATTATTTTAATCCATGTGTACATAAAATCAGAAATAAAAAAAGTCGTTCTTATTTCTATACTCTTGATTCTCCAAAGCCTCCAAATGTTCTTAACATGTTCTTAAATATTTTTACCTGGGAACGAGGCCAACAACTATATCCCTCTGTGCTACATTTTTATTTAATAAAAGCGCACAAGGCTAGCTCGGGTATAGATGGGATCCCGTCTACATCCGATCCTTACCCGACTCGAAAGTAGACGGGTCACATTGGATTGATTGATCTGATTGACAGTTTGAAATCTCTAGGCTTCGTTATGAAACGAGAAAGGTAGTGAAAAATGTGGAAAAACTTTGAAACACCAAGTCACAGATTGTCTTGAATCTTTCTATTCTATTACTTTTGTCTTGGGGTTTTCCACCAGAAGAATATATGGAAGGGGTGGAGGTTATAAGAATCTTTTTCATACCCTCTGAACATTTCTAAAGTATTTTGCATTTTCAACTTCCGGACAGTAGATTTACCCCCGGACAAGCGTCGACATCAAAAATTAACCCCCAGACACAAATTATTTTTCATTGCGATAAAAGCATGATGGCAGCATTAATCAAGGAAGGAGTTTTTAGAATATGACAATTTTGTAAGAAATTCATTTGATTCTTTCATTTTATTTTTTTGTCAGCAAGTTCATGTAGTAGGTATAATATACAAAAAGGAATTTATTTAGCTACATATTTATATAAAAAAGAGATATTCCACGTTCAACTTTTGTGAAAAAAAAATCAAATAAAAAAAAATTACGAGCTCTTTTCAAAATTTCATTTTTGATTAAGAAAAATGATGCGTTGAAAAAAAAATCTAATTTTTTAAATTTTCTGAAAGCCTATAAACATTATGAATTTGTATAACAAATTCTTCCATAAATTACAAAAAAAAAGAAATTAAAAATAATCTCGCTGTACAGTATGTACAAAAATTTTTGTTCTGCTAAAATTTACACAAAAACACACGATAGTGTGAACCTACCTTTATGTTTAAAGATCTATCTACACAACATTATGATCATTAACGGGTACAATATAATAATAAATCATTCTTAAATTGTCCCCCATTAATGATAAAAGTTTTAAAAAGAGCATCATATTGCTGCCAAAATGGTTAGCGTTCGTTTTTGATACGTTAATGATTTTGAGGTATAATTTGGCGACAGTTTGTTCAATTAAACAGTAATTGCTTGTCTATTTATACCCGACATCCGGGGACAATTATCTCGTCCATCTTTAGAACGGATCGAGCTTTGCTCTTATGAGTTGGCGATTGTTTGCGTTGTTCCGACATTATTTCAACGTCCAAATAACGTTCTATTTGGAACCCCATTTTGCATTTTGCATCTACTTTGTTGGTTCGTTTACTTCTTTCTCAAGCTGAAGATTGATCTGCGACCGGTTGAAGAGCTGCTCTTGCCACCTCCCAAGATGGAGTTACTTTTTCCCAAAGTGGATGAATTATTGTTGTTGTTTTTGCTTCCACCTAAGAACGAATGACTTTTCCCTAAGGTGTTGCTTCGTCCGTATGTTCCGGTTGTACTCTTTGTCGTGTTCATCTTCTTGGAGTTGAGTGTTCCGTAGTTGCTGACCAGTGCACTCGATCCGGTGATACCACGGATGTATTCGTTCCCAGTCTTCAAGGTGGCTTTGCTTTTGCTTTTACTGGTGTTTTTGGAATCTGATTTTCCATTACCACCCCCGCTTGATTGGCGTTTGTATCCGGCTTTGATGTTCATGTATTTCTCCATTTTGTTGCTGTTGTTGCGTGTGTTGTTATTGTTGATGATGATTTTGTTGAATATCTGTCGAGTAAAATATAAAAAACAACGATTAAATAATCAGCTATGCATGAAGTGTAAATCTATCAAAATGTAATCTGTATTGTGTATTAAAATTTTATTTTGTGCTCCGTCGCGATTGCTTTCTGTGTAGCAACTGTGAACACTACTGAGAAGCGAACAGGTTTTTTTATACTGTTTCCCATTATATACACAACGTTATTCCAACATTGTTTCAACGTCCAAATATTTTTTTGGGAATTGGAACAAACGTTAAAACAACGTTGGCTTTGAACTGAGTTATTTTCAGCGAGATCGAGCAATCAAAATATTTTTTTTGTAAACCTCTGAAATCCCACTCAATCAAAGAAAAAAATAAAGTTAGCGTGAATGAGTTTGTTCGCAATAGCGCTTGTTTTATAAAAATGACTGAACGCTAAATCAAAACAAAGTCTCCACCTTTAACGCCCTGTATTTTGAAAT
Source organism: Tiaropsis multicirrata (assembly GCA_032270745.1). Lineage (NCBI taxonomy): Eukaryota > Metazoa > Cnidaria > Hydrozoa > Leptothecata > Tiaropsidae > Tiaropsis > Tiaropsis multicirrata. The sequence continues at coordinate 8,182 of JAUJPO010053570.1, forward strand.
AGACTCACTTTTTGAAATTAAAAAAACAACACTCGTTGCGTTCTCAGTAGAAAGGCTTTTTCAACATTGTTTCAACTTCCAAATAACGTTCTGACATTAGAATAACGTTGTTTGGGCGTTGGACGTTGGGCGTTGTTCATGTTTAAGTAGAAAATATTATAACTTTTTCCTTACCTTTTTAGTATGTCGTTAGCGTGTGTTTTTCGAAAAAAAACTAGATCTCCGTTCTCCGTTCCAGACAGTATTGATTGTTGTTATTGATCAGCGCGTTCTTTCTCCGATAACAAAAAAAACTAAGTTTTCGAAAATCCTTTTTTCCTTCTTTATTTCTTCTTCTCGTTCCTTTTAAGTAGTTTGAAAAAGTCGTTCCCTCTTTCGTAATACTTAAAAAATTAAAGTTGGTTTCTCCTCTATCCTTATTTTGTGTTTTATAAGCTTCACTTCGTCTCTTTCTCTTGGTTGAAAGTCTTAATTGAACTGGTTTTACTTAATCTGCATAAGCTTTTATAGTCATCGCTCTCGGACGATTGATAGAGTGAGTATAAAGACCTCATTGTTCTATTGCGGTTAGCGTTGTCACGGGTTACCAAGAGCTGACAGTTTTTTTTAATGATCTTGACAGCTACTGTAGTGTAGAACTGATAATTATGACAACAGTAGATTTATGTATTATAGAGGTTTGGCACTGAGCCCCTCATTTTCTCTCTATTTTTCCTATTGAGTGTTTATAAAAAGAGTCTTAATGCGTTTGAGTTGTTGTTTTCTCTCTTTTACACTGATTTCATCTATGATCACAATTCCTCATAAAAGCTATAAACCATATTCAAATCAGGGAGTTCTTTGCTAACCTTTTGAGTCCCTTTAAAAACGTATATAAAATACATTGGTAATAATGATTAAATAAAACTTTTACGTCCCGTTTGCAAGGACTGGTGCTGAGTGTTTTTAATGTTTTGGTAACATAAAACATAAAGGAAGGAAGCTTTTTTCGATCAGGTCCCGTTATCTTCACGTGATATTGATTATCCGTCCGTGTCTTTCTACTTCTACCTTTCTACACTAATGGCTGTATGCTATATATGTTATGAGTACTTCTTTGTGTGAAAATTAGGGATAATCGTGTCGTAATTGAAATTCGCTAATGTCCGGGATCATTTCTTTTATGCCTGGAGGCAATTTTGAATGTCCGTTAAATCGACGCTTGTCCGGGGAAAAATATTGTCCAGGTGTCAAAAATCTAAAATGTCCCAACATTGTTCAGACGTTCAAATAACGTTCTGACGTCGGAACAGCGTTATTTTAACGTTGAATAAATACGTTCTGACGCCTGCTGCTGAGTATCGGTAACAAAGTTTTATGCCAAATAATCATGAAAGCTGTCAAAATTGATTGGGATTAACTAGTACAAATTTCCCTTGATTCATCATCAATAAACTTTTTTTGCTGACAATGCAAAAAAATTACCCAAAAGTGGAAAAACAAACTTATTATTTTGATTGTGTCTAATTATAAATCTTAAGGTGTGTATATTGGTTGATGTATTTTGCTCGATGTATTTGAAACCACACTATCCTATGCATCATCATCAATAATTTTTTTATAAGAACCGATAAATTTCAGCCGAGGCTCAGATGTTCTTAACTTTGATCCACATTTTCTCAAATTTCCCACACCACCCCCCACTCTTAATTGTATGCCTAAAATGCTTCCCTTGGTCTAAGCTTGCATTAGGAAAATTACCTTGCTCAAATTGTGAGTTCTTCATAGTTTTTGGTAAAATTTACCTTCAAATCTGAGGCTCGATGTTCTTATAAAATTATTCTTATAAAATAAAAAGACTCTGTAAAGCTGTGGATCATGGACCTAAATAGATAGTCGACTATTTTTTTGAGTACCCTCAAAAAGAAGTGTAGAGAAAAATCAGTGCGTTATGGTAATGTTTATATAAAATCTAATTTAGCCACACAAACAAGCTTAAATAAAAAATAACGCCTGCGCATGAATTGACGCGCGCATTTAAAAAAGGAGTTTAAAAAACATTCATATGCGTAAGAACATCTTACAGATATTTTCTCAAACAATCTTTTGTTTTAAAATGCTATAAACTGTAGCTGTTTTTAAATCTTTTTTTCTATTTTTGTTACTTTGTGTGTGATAATAACCAGAGAATGATATGTAACAGCTCATCACGTAGTGGCTGATATTCGATTTTCATCATTATAAGAACCAAAAGACTTCACTATACTGTATGAATTTTGGATCTCGTTTTTATTCCCAAATTTCGTTACAAAGTCATGAGATGAAAATAATAATTGATCTTTTACCCAGTAAACACAGAACGCGTTTTTACAACATTCGGCTAACGTCATTTCAACGTCAAAACGTCAGGACGTCAGATAAAGAGGCCCATCAGCGGTTTGCGTGATTGCGTGAATGTTTTTTTTCCGTTGCGCGAATGCGACAAACAAACGACAAACATAGAAAAACGTCGCATGATTTTGATAAACTAAATACATATAACTTAAATTTCTTTTAACCGCCAACTTTTAAAAGAACTTTTAGAACTTGATAAGCTATATTTTCTTAAATAGAATTCTTATAAAAATCTCAGGTTTTTAAAAGTTTCAAAAACGTTTCTAATAATTCTCTGCTGACGAAAGAAAGAGAAAAGAAAAATATATGATTTATAAAAGATCATAAAGATTTTCTAGAGATTTTGTAGATTATTTCTGTCAAAATAACGTCCCGTTTGGTTTGATTTATCTCACGTGTGTAACATGGTGGATATAGGAGGTTCTCAAAATTTTTGATGGAGATTGTTACCATTGCTCATTATTCCTTTTTTGGAAGTCAACACTCTCCGTCACAATTTTTGATTAAGTTCTCTATCCGCCTCTGCACTTTGTGTTATAGCTTTATTGCCAAATGTGTTTAAATATTAGAACAAATGACTTTCAACGGCTTATTTTTTTAATTCCTCTATTTGACGTAAATTAACTTGGAACGGGATTCCAAGTAAGTTGCACTATCGCATCTAATAAGTTATTTTTGGCTCTGTTTCACACAAAATATTACCTTCCTTGTGTGCCTTTTACGTTTGTTAGCTTGAAACTACACTTCCTTCGTTCAAACGTTCATAAGACAGGCACAACGTCACAGAGCTTGAGGTACAGTTTTAACTAAAGGTTGTGCGAATTCGTGCGTATTTCATTCGCAAAGACACACAGTCCCCAGTGCTGGTTTCTTCGATTTCCTAGATCACCCCTCCCCCCCCCCCTCATTCATCCCTCAATTCACGCATTTCGCTCAAATTCTTTTCGAAATTCACGTAATTCCGATTTTCAAAAATCGGGGAAAGTTTCACGGAAATCGGGGAAAGTTTGCAAGTCACGCATCGAATATTCACTTTTAACGCAATTACGCAAAACCATTGGGGGCCTCATTTACATGCAATTGACTGCAACAATGTTAAAAACAGTTTAACATTTCGCCATTAAATGGTGGGTGGTGTCTTATGTATATAAGGAAATATGTATATGCAAAGTGTTAGTAAAGATTAACACAGTTGATCGTCAAAGTGTCCTATTTCAGATATACTAGAGCTAGTTTTTACACGACGTGTCCGTTCAATTCAAAATCTCACATATTTAATAAAGGTTGCGCAAAATGGCACTGCCCATTATACAAATGGCGTTTTTTTAAATGTTCTTTCAACGTGTCCAAATAACGTTCTGACAACGTTGTTTCGACGTTAAAACCATGTTCCGTACCTGCTGGGTGACGGCATGTAAGCGTGTCTGATTTTGTAAACCAAATTTTGTTCAAAACCTCGGCAATAGATTCAATTCATCATCTCTGAATAAAAACGTTTACTTTTCATCTATTATTAGACAGAGCCAGAACTTTCTTTATGCAATCATCAACTGATGGGGATACTAGGTTGTACTTACATATTATCTTATAACCAAAACACTTTCATTCAAGAAATAACTCCCTAAAAGCCGCGTGATATTCAAGCGGGTAATATTTCTCCGCGCGACCAAAATTCGACAGTGGTACATTTAGGAAGTCGTTTGTGGTAACATTTTCCGCGGCTGTTTTTCTTAAACTTCCGTTTATGGCTTGAGATCTCAGCAACATATAATTTTCCCGTTTTCCTATTTACTTTAATACATATCATAGCAGGAACGGAGCGTTGTTTTAACGCCGTCCAAGAAACGTTGTTTTAACGTCAGAACGTTATTTGGACGTCGAAACAAGGTGTTGGAATAACGTTCAGTGCGTGCTGGGTGGACGATAAAATCGTTTTGCTGGATATTTGCACAATTTTTCTTTTCAAAAAAGCTCACGTAGGCCTATTAAATTGTTGAGATAAAGTATAGATCGAAATTGATATTAAATCCTATATACAGCCTGGTTGATCGCAGTTATTTTTGTCTTGTGGTGTAGACGATATCTTCCTATTCATAGGTTCTATGAAGTTTTTAAGAGAAACCCAGACCAAATAAATATTGATGATATAATTCATTCATTAATACCGTTTTATTTATAGGCTACTCTACAGTTTCTTGGCAATTTCTTGCAAGTCTCCAATATCCAAAAAGGGTCCAACGATCCAATGTGAAGAACGAAGAAATTGAAACACACAAAACAATACAAGGTTTGTTTTTTCCGTCTTACTGTATCTTTATGATAACTTACTTTAGAATCGATCATCAAATGCCTTAGCTTAGACACTACTACCTCTGTGTCTCAATGGGTAACAAAGGCTCAATGGAATGAAAGTAAACTTTTAAACTTACTGGGGCGGGTCAAATAATAGTGTTAAAACAACGTTGTAAACACGTCTTGGGTCTGCTGAGTGCAGTGCCGGTGTTAACGATTTCAGTTAGTATTTATCCATCAGATAAAAGGTTTGAAACAAATGGAATTCCTTCTTTCATAAAAAAACCCCATAAATGTTTATCAGACGAAATAATTTCGATGAGACAGAAAATAAAACAGCAACAACTGTTGGTTAAACCTATTTTGATTTTAGCTAACTGTTTTTTCATCAAAATAGAGTTTAAATATATTATGTACATGTATGAAACATTGAAAATAGGAAAATCACGCGGGCGCCCAATAAAAACTGACATAAGCGTACAATAACAATGCCGGCTTAGTGTGTCGCTTCAGAGAATTGTTAGATTTTAACAGATAACAGATAAGACCTTGTTGAGGGTTTTACGTTCAAAAGGTTTGACTTATAAACATGATTCTTATCAATGACTTGTTTGTCCTTTGTCAGAGGCGGATACAGAAGGTACTCAAATCTTTTGAAGGAGAGCGTTGACTTCCATATAAGGGATATGAGCAAAATCAACACTCTCCGTCAAAAATTTTGAGAACCTTCTGTATCCGCCACTTTTAAGGTTTCACCACATGACTTAAATGTTTTAAAAACATACAAAGCTTAAAATTAGAATAAACATATCATCTATGAACTCTGTAAATTTGATTAAAAACAATCATGCAATCAAAACCAAATAAATGGTTGCATAACTGGGCAACGTGAGGTCATACCTTTGAATTTAAATGTTTGGTTTGTTCAAAATACAGTGACCCACCCGATGGGAACGTTTTTGTCAGAAAGTGAGGATACAAAGATATAAGGCGGCAAAAGATCCAGCGAGGATCACAAAAATTAAATATATTTTCAACGGGGGATTCGAATTCCAGGAAAATCATGGACGATTCTACCGTCTAAGACAAAATCTTTAATCGACGAAATAAGAAAATAAGAAAATTTTGCGACCGCGCGAAAAATAATTGTCGCGGGTATTTAGGAAGTCTTTGTTTGTTCCAAACAACCGCGCTAATTTTTCCTTTCAGCCTTGTATGGCTCGCAAACTCTGCGACACTAAATTGTCCTGATTACAAATATTTAACGGACGAAAAAATCGTCTAGGAAAATTAATGAGGAGGATAAGGTTCAATCACCGGGGATGCTATAAAATTTATATTATTTCCAGTGGGGAGCGCTGATTCTTCTACCGGAGACTGTATTTTTTGCCTTATTTTCGAGTGAGTCCTATCGGGTTTTAACCCGCCTAGAAAATGGCGTCGTGATATCCAAAAATGGCATATAGGATGAGAGGCCTCCAACCGTAGAGTAGGGGTTCCATTGGTTCTCTAATAAAGAGGAGGTTTAATTTTGGAGAACAAGGAGTAACTGAAGAACCCTATCCGAGATATTCATTAACATGGTGAGAACCCAGCAGACACACGGCGTTGCGCCAACGTCCAAATAACGTTCCGTGTCTGCTGGGAAGTATAAATCGAAAAACACACAATGACGATTTTAAAAAACAAGATGTGTTCATTAGGGGGGAAGGGGGTGTCGTCATAATTGCTGAGTCACCACGGGATGTGATGTTCAAAAGTTTTTCATTTGTATCAATTTTCACAAAGCCTTGAAAATCGGCTACGTTTTAGCAACTAGATTAGCATCTAGAAGTGAGTCATAAGCAATTATTCGAAACTTATACAGTTAGAGGTTTATATTTCTTTGATTTGTATGTCTCATATCTCATGACCTGTATAACGTTTCCTGCAACAAAATGATGATGTAAACTTTCGTTGTGTTGTTTACAACAAGAGCTTTTACAGAAATTATTCAACAAGAGGTTGATTAATAATTTTTGTCAACTATTTCGAATCAAATTTGTTGTTGTCATTGGTATAGTGGTATTCCATATCAATTACTCGACAGTTCATTATTATTGTTTTGCTGATTCGGAAAAGATGTATTACTACCAGTATAAAGTTCGTAAAGTCTGGTACGAGCCTGTGACTTATCTAATGAATTGCGTGGAAAACGTTTTCTTCTTCCTTATATGATATTAAGAATATTTAAGCGAAGCTCTAAATTTCTTATTTGAGTGCATCATTGTAGCGGATCTTTCGCGGATCTTTCGAATCCAGACTCTTTTTTTGTTTTAAAACCATATGCATAAAATGTCATCTTTAATACCTGAACCAGCAGCACAGCAGCTGCAGCAGCATACAGAAAGTTGTTTAGACGTTGAAACAATGTGTTGGAATAACGTTCTGTGCCTTTTGGGGGTTACTTCTCATTTCCACGAACTTCTGGCAAAATGCTCCTTTCCATATAGAGGGTCCCCACAAAAAGGTCAAGCACCGTGAAACGGTCAAAAGAACTCCTCCCCCATGTTCGTGGATCCCCCCAGCTGTAGACTGTAAAAAGCATTGTTTCTATGATTGCATTTTTATCATCAAATCTACCATCTATACCCTGTATCGTACGAACTGTTGCAATGTGTGTTACATTTCATGATCGTTTTGATTGCAGGAAAGCAATTAATTTCGCCTTCATCAGCATCACAGTAAAAATCAGTACTTAAGGCTCTTATCGTACTTAAGAGGCCGATGACTTCAAATCCTATATTTGGATTATATTGTAATCGCTTGTGACCCCCTCTTCTTAATTATCTTTTTATCTCTTAAAACTTTGCAATTACAAAATTTGTTTGCAGCTCTTATACACGTTTTTATTATTAGAACATTGTGATCGAAGTTTAGTCTTCGAATGTTCTTAACTTTTTTGAATTTCAAGCCTCAAAATATTCTTAATATGTTTTTAATTTTACTAAACAAAACTTTTTTGCTGGTTCCAACCAAATTTCGTCTGAAAGTGTCATCGGAATGCCTAACATGTTTGTTCTTAACATGTTCTTAGATTTTTGTCTTTTGATGCCTTGTGTTCTCATATGGTTTGTTCTTGCAAATAAGAGACAATAAGATGATGTCAAGAGCTATGTTCGTTAAACAAACATGGTAAAACCGACCTACCTACTCACATACAGACATTAGTTTATAATTTCCTTGGGATAATACTCTCATAAAGCCTTGAGAAGAGAACATTTCGTCATCACTTTTCGATTTCAAAATCAGAATGATGGACTTATGGATCACTGCAGAATAAATCGGATATAACTGTACTAAGCAACTCTTTGCTTGTTTGCAAAAGGTTTCCTTTTTGAAAGTTTATTTCTCTTAGCAGTAGGTTTTATGTCTATTTAGTTATATGTGTCATCGGTTTTAAAAAAAGCATGACAAAGTCGCAGTTTTAAATTGAGTGACATAATTGTATCATGAAAGGTCAAATTTATCCTCATTGGTCTAAATTAATAATGCGTGGAAAAAAATAACTATTTACGTAAGTAATCGGATGAGAAATAAATTACGATTTTCCATTAAAATTAATGTTACACGTTAATTAGAACATGTGTTAATTTAGACAAACTACTGTAAATTACAAGTTCAAGATCAATGAATCTTCTGAATAATTTCACTGTTGAAAATATTGCGGATAGGCTGTTTGCCAAATGCGATGCCAGACATTATTAACAAAAAATAATCATCGATACAGGTATTGTGAAATATATTGAGAAACCGGTAAGCTCACAAAATTGTCAATTTCCTTCAGCTTTAAAAAGATGACAAAGCCAATCTCTACTAAATTGATTATTCATAAACAATTATATATGCTCAACCGATAGATCATGCGATGGTTCTTACAAACAATGGCCAACAGTGGTCGCTAGTATTACGTCATTCTTATCATTTGTTTAAAAAAAGGCGAGCGATGGGCGGCAAAGAGTGGAGACCGGTCTTTAAACCTTTCCGATGAAGCACCCTTGACGCGCACGCACCGCCCTGCAGCACCCTTGACGTGCACACGCCGCCCTGCAGCACAGACTTTTTACAGGGAATTATCGGCAATGCAGACAATAACTATAGAGTGTAAGGTGCGCGTGTAACGAACGATGAGAAACGTGAGATATACTCTGGGCACAGGTAACCTCCCAGGTTAACGGCTTGATAATTACAGACTATTCTAACGAGCGATACATGTGAGATCTCTGGGTACAGAACAGTCTTAACCTAGGCTAATGGTTTAAATTTCATTTAAAGCCATTAAGTTAATAAGGGTATATTATATATATTTCACTCTCCAGTAAGCACTAAGGGAGCTAGGGGATTCATGCCTCACTGATATTCTGCCGATTGGTAGTGTTGAGGTTTCGATCACGAGTTTGCAGGGTGTTAGGGAAGTATGGGGATAGTCATTACCATTGATACTAGGGAAGCTGTTTGTGAATGAAATCGTAAAACAAAATGTATATATCAAGTGTGATCTCAAAATGTCAACTCCCCATTAATTCTAATTAAAAATAAGGGGAGGTTCCATAGACATGGAATCTTGTGACAGCCTCTCTCTCGATTTGATGATGTACTTCCAAATCTGTTGTGTTGACAAATTGTCCTCTTGTAATCTCTTTATTTTTTCTTCATCTTTTTCTTACGACAGTTCGGCCCTTCATCTTGGTCGGGTAGCCTTCAGTGGATAATAATAATGATTAAGTAGGGACTTTAAGGGCCAATAAAATATAAGCATGTTGAAATACAAGCTTATCAAATTTCTTCTGTCATTCAGGCTGAATTCTGGTCCTCAGTATTCGGCATGAACCTCCAGAACAACCAAGAGAATAGATGGGTACTAAATGAAAACTAAGCTCAATCAAACCCCCACTGTGGAGGATATAGGATATCCAGTGGGGTTTGAAATTTTTAACATCCTAGCATATCAAGGGGATAAGAATTTGAAGACAAAGGATATCCAGATGGTTTGAAACTTTCAGCACGGATACCCAGGGAACTGGGGCGGGTGTTAAAGAAACATCGACATCCTCAACAGGAGGTACGTAATTTTTCTAGAAAAGCCATTTTTAGTTAATGCAGTAGTGCATGCAGTATAAAATGTACAGTTGTTTTGGTCCTGTTTTGAAATTGATGTATGAATGATGTAAGGAATGTGTGGAGAAAGCCACGTTGTTTTCATGCTACACAGCGTGCTTGTTTACTACTATTTTCGAATCATTATCAAAGCAATTCATCAAGAGGTTGACCACAAAACCTGAAATACGAATTAGAATGTGTTGTACTGAGTAGCATATCACTGATTGAGGTTGTAGATCTGCCAATTTGAGATCACTCAAGCTTTCCGTAGTAGTAAAGCCTCTTAAAAGAGTTTGGAGAACGAAACATCGAGACAAAAATTTGTCATTTTAAGACACTAAAAAAGTATGTTTTGCAACCGCAGTCGAGGGTAACCTGAAGTCTCCCTTTTCGAATAGCTGTCTACCCGAAGGTAGGGGAGGGCGCCACTCCTTTCCCTGGATTTCGCCATTTACCCTCGCTTTAGTCCCTTAATGCTGAGTGCCAAGCAGGACAGCAGCGAGTACCAGTTTTGAAGTCTTTGGTCTGACCCGACTGGGGGTTGAACTCACACCTTGCGAACCGGGAGGCGAACACGCTAACCACTTGGCCTCCGTCGACACTTTTGTACGACGTGGTCTCATTGGAAAATGAATTATATGGATTAAAAGCATTGACGAAAAGAAACTCTTCATGCATCATTATAAGGGGTGTCGCTGTCACATGGCGAAACCTATCATCGCCCAATTAACTCCCTAATTAAATCAGTACAACAGGCAAAGCATAAATCATTAGTTTCGATTTCTTACCAAATTACAACTTTTATAATAGTTTCTGCAGACCATACAAACGTAAAAGAAAAAAATTACAGATGATTCTACCTGCTAGCAGACACAAAACCCAACGTTGTTTTGACATCCAAATAACGTTCCGAAGTTAAAAAAACGTTGTTTGGACGTCAAAACAACGTTGGGTAGACGAAGATGACTTCAGTAACATACTTGACTTGACACGTCTGGTTTTGAAATTAAGGAGATTAGTTAAATATGCCACAGATGGATCAGGCCTCTTTCTTCCTTTCGATTCTCGTAATACACAGAAAAATTCATAGTATATTATGTAATCTTTTCTACGGTAGCATCCCCAAACACCGGATGTCTGCCACTGTTTAAAATTCAAAACTAGTGACAAACACCCGGTTTTTAGGATGCTTCCGTATAAAGATTACGTCATGGACATGATATTTGCTGGCCTCGTTTCAAAACATCAACGCCACGATATGCACAAACTCCCTTATAACATTACAAGCTTTCACGCTTTTGATTACGTAATGTTGCTTTAGGCCTAATATGAATTGCCCTTTGCGATACATTACCCCGATGCATAAATGTTTAATTTCCTTGTTTCGCTATAATCACTAATACGAATGGACTATAATTGAATGCGTTTTGACGTACAAACCTTATTATCCAATCAGAATTACAACTGGAAAACCCCATTCTTAATTGCCATGTTTTGTAACCATTCATATTTCCAGAGGCGGATACAGAAGGAACTCAATTTTTTTGACGGAGAGTGTTGACTTCCAAATAAGGAATACGAACAAAAGCATCACTCTCCGTCAATATCTTTGAAAACATTCTGTATCCCGCCATTGATTTCTCCAATATGAAACGTGACATATCAATGGTATGTTATTTTGAAACGTGACCCTTCTGGATGTAATGCTGTTTTCTATCAGTTGGTCTTTCAAAAGATATATTGCCTTCCTTTAAGAAATTGATTTTCAAGTGATTGTTGCATAATGCCATGGTCAAAATATTGTGGGTTTACAAATGATTGAATTCGAAAGAAAGTCTTTTTGCTGAATCGCTGAAATTAATTCTTCAGTTTTTTAGAATTTTAGGTAACATTCGCTCCTGTTTTTTATTTAAATGATTTTACTGGTTAGTTTCTTTTTAAAACTGCATTTGATCCCTTGGGGAGAGGGTATTTAGGCAAAAAGATGAAATTTCGGCTCGATATGTAAACCTACCCCCCCCCCCTGAGCATTTTATCAAATGTAAATCTTATTGTTTACTAGACATAAGGTAAGGTTAAATTTAGCAGTTACCTCCTTAGATTAAGGGTACTCAAAAATTGTGAAGGAGAGTGTTGAAAACTCCCACATAATGAATTACCATTGACAAAAGCAATACTCTCCATCCACTATTGATTTCTCCTTATCTCAATCATCAGATAGATTGAACGCAATTGATTGGTTTGTTCTAGTTGTATATAAGAAGCAATCCTACGTGATAATTTCCATCCGTAGGATTTCGTCTTATTTTGTTTATCCCCTTGTAATTATGATGTGGGCGATGGTTAATATAACGGTTTTTAAAAGCTTCCAAATTGAGAATTTTAACTGTTGAAGATCAGCAGATGAGATAATAGATGATTACTTTCATGTGAAGCTAGTAAACTCTAGGTGATCTTGACCAGAAAATTAATGACATTTTTATGTTAATTTTTACTCAATCTCAAATGCTCTAAATCTTATCGATTTATACGACAACTTTGGACAAAAGGCTGTAGGTAGAATTTTGACAAAACTGTAGCAGGAAATCAACACAACACAACACGAGTTGCCTGTCAACAGCCCTTCAATCGTCTATCTTAAAAGTGGTCTGTTTTTTCATATAGTACTAATAACTGATCTTATTTACCTCAACTTTGAAGGAAGTCGTAGCCAGTTTCTAAGGAAGTCAGTCTACAGACCTTTATTGCGATTAGAAATCACTTGCTAAAAAGCAATTCATCTTTATTAAACTGGACCAAGACGTTTGTGAGAAATTAAGTTTGGGAGCTAAAACATAACAATGCTAAGTTTTTATCTACCCTCCAGAATCGGGCTAGATAGATAGAGTCGATATATTGAACTCGATTGCCCAATTTTATTTAACAGACATTTTGTATACAAAACTTTGGTTAAGAAAACATCGAATAACTCGATTGCCCAATTTTATTTAACAGGCATTTGTATAGAATCTACTAAACACGGAAGGAGCAATGTAACTAACCGGGAACACCTGGCACGTGGTGCTGATGCCTAAAACAACTGGACTATCGCCTTGGGTGTGGCAGGACTGTGGTGTGTGGTGTATGTTGATTGACAAATTAATATCCTGTTTGACTCCTAATGTGCGTTGCGTTATAGTTTGTTACGTTATGGGAGCATGATTGCGTAATGTTAAAGCAATACTCTCTGTAATGAAAGTTGATAATTCATATAAACTTCCGATTAATCAATCGAATAATCGTTCTATTCATTAAATAGACCATTCATTATATCTGTGAGTGTTAAATAGCCTTGCGGGGTGTGCCTCCGCTATAGACATGACTTTTGCTTTACTTTTTAGTATACTGATGAAGTTAGCAAAATAAAATGACCTAAAATTCGAAATTACCATAGAAATCGAAAATTGCCTAGAAATTAAGTTTTCTTTTTGTTTACATCAATTAAATGCATCAATTGACATCATCGGTGTAGAATAACTACCCTTTTAATTGTATTGTTATTACCTTTAACATTAAAAGGGTCTTTTAACTGGTTTATCTTAATTATCCTTTTAATTATCTTTGAGGTAATGAATAACCTCATTTTGTGTGCTCGTTAAAGAAAGAATAAGTCGTTTGTCGAAATTTTCTTTTTTGCTAATGATGATGACTATCTGAGCTATTGAGAAATTGAGAAATTGAGAAAGATCGATTCGATTGATTGACATTTTACTCCTATCTCTTTAGGTACACTTTTTGACGTTAAAACAAAAAACGTTTTCTGTGCCTGCTTGGCCTCGGCTCTAATCACCAAAATATTTTCGATCGATTTTATTGAACAAAATTATCTGCATTGATTAGGTCGTAGAATACCTAGCATGGAGACCCTGCTACTTCTCTTTTATGATTCTGATGAAAAAGTAGCATGGTTTCAGCAGCCATTTTGAATTTCGGTAGTTGATAAAAAGAACCAATCATATTTCGCAAACTTCTTGTTTATACATTTCCTTGTTCTCGTATTTACTAAAACAAAATTTTGACATTTTCCTTGGCCAAGGAATATATAGTAACAAAAGTCCAGTGACGAAGATCAAATTTAGCCGAGGATGCCATTTTGGCATTGCAACTCAGCCACTATATCAAAATAAAAAAAGTGGCTGGTGTGTGCTAGCGTCTGCTAGCGTCTGCTCTGCATGAACTACATGAACTACAATTTTATATTTGAGAACACCAAAAATAAAAGAAAAATTCCGGATTTTTCTGAAGAAAACCTCGGGATTTTTCGGCTTTTTCCATTTAGGAAAAAGTGACGCAATGCTAACTCATGCATGTCCAAAAAACCGTTAAAAAGTTTGCATAAAAAGGTGATGATATAATTAAATAACCTGATCAAACGATCCACCACCGGATGTAAAACGCAGACCGGAATGGTTTCTGTCGAAAAAAGTATATGAACGGAAACGAGTTATTTCCGAATCAAAGTTTGATTTTATACGATTATAATTATTTTAATTCCATTTTGGCTGCTAACCATAATCCGATTTGGTGCCTGTGATCTGTAGAATAGAGATTGATTTATTATCGCATGTATGTAGTATAAACATAGCAGAAATGAAGAACGTTTAACAAAACTCTCTATTAGAAATGACAGATCGCTAAAATGGCAGAAACCAAACCACCAAACCTAGCAGAAATGAAAAAAATATTATTAAAATTCTCTATTACAAATGATAGCGTACTTTCGTGATCTGCAAAAAACAGATTTTTATAATTCATAATTTTTACAGAACTTTCCAAAACTATCATTATACATTATACAGTTACAGCTAGGTTACACGAAACTAGTCTGATTTGCAGACCCATACTAAAACTGTTGGACGTATGGAAAAGCACGTTTCGTTAGAGGATGAGAAGCAGCCTAACACGAAACTTGAAATAATGTTGTGTGTCTGGTGGGATGATTGTTCAAAGCTTTTAGAGTCTACTGTGTGTGTTTTCCAGGAATCTTCAGATACTGGATTTCTTTATATTTTCTTTATCCTTCGAATCACTTTTCAAACCGTTTGATGTTGTTGAAATGATTTTTGTTTTTTGAAATAGATTTTTTCTTTATAATCCCACGCGTTCTGATATTTAAAAAAATTTCGTTGTGGCTAGAGAAACTAAGAAGCTTTTCGATATTGCGAAATTGTCGTTTGAAAGCTGAAATCAGCAGGAAGTTGGTCAAATAGAAGCAACTCAACCCACTTTTCCGTTGTTATTAAAGATCTGAAACCTTAGTGTTCTAAAGTTAGGTCTATTGGAGTATTTCTTTTAGTCCTGTCTTCAATACCTGTTTCTTTTGCTTAATTATTTTTGGATTAGTAATTTTTTCTTCCAGAGGAAATAATTTATTTCTCGACCAAAAGGTTTACTCAACAAATATCAACAGTACAACAGCATTTTTGTCACCCAGAAGAATAAAAGCATAAATTGCAATTTTAAATCAAACTTAGTCTTCTACCGGAGGCTGTCAGGTGGCGGATACGTCGTTTCAATAGGTCCGGCTTTGTCTGGAATGGTACAGATAGAGTTAAATTCGAGGTTACGCAAGAGGCTATTTAAGACCTTAGACGCGTATAGATCGGCCTGTACATATATTTTCGTTTACAAGTTTTGTTTAGGCGGATTATGTTCAGGCTAACCTTATACGCGTCTAAGGTCCTAAATAGCCCCTAGCGTAACCTCGCTAAGGACGCGCAAGGACGAGAGAGCCGTTTGTTTAGTACAGAATTTATATTCATGTATTTTATTTAAAAACTAAGCAAAAAAACACACTCAAAAAAGCAGATATTTTTTCACTATTCTTTGCAAGGACCCACTTCAAACAATTGTCTATGTCAGATCACATTCGTACTCCTGTGAAAAGAGGCAATCAAAAACAATTACCCACAAAAAAGTTAAGTTAGCCCACACGTTTCCTTCGTCTTGCTTTGCTTTCTTCCGTGGGAAAGACCAAAGTTTATATTTTGTAATGCCGTATCCGTCTTGAAGTGGCGGATATAATAGGTTCTCAAAAATTTTGACGGAGAGCGGTGTTTATTTTGCTCATATATTCCTTATATGGGAATCAACACTCTCCGTCAAAAACTTTGATTACCTTCTGTTCCCACCTATGTCTTGAAGCATTGACGAAATCACTTGTTTGATACCCCCATACTGCATCAAATCCTCAAAAAAATACAATGAAAGTAACTTTGAGGTAATTTTGAGGTCGTAACATAACAAATGTTTACTTACAAGGGTCCCAAAATTGTCTGATTTCATAAATGTAGGAGGTGCCAGGCGGATAAATCCATGACAAGGGAAAACAAAAATAAAGCATGACGTCAAATATTTACGAATATTACTCAAGAGATCATGAGCAAAATTATATATTTGTATCTGAATACATTTTCAAGAGCTTTGGAAAAAAGGGGTGTCTGGGGTATATGCGAATCATAATAGGTCGGTCTTTCAAGCTTCCCGAAATTTCTCAAAGGGTCATAAAAAAACTGAAAAAGTCAATAAAACCTCCCTGTTGGTCTCGAATTTTGAAAAGATTTCGGCCAGAATTTTTGAAATTTGAGGCTAAATTTGCAAAATGAATCTCTCTATAAAAGGGGTCTGCTCCGAGAGGGTAGAACCCTATACGTCACTATTGAGGATTGTGAGAGTGGTTCATTGTGTATGCAATACCTTTTATGTGGCATTCGGGTGGTATTAGAATAACAGTATTGAACT
This sequence comes from Tiaropsis multicirrata, assembly GCA_032270745.1. NCBI lineage: Eukaryota > Metazoa > Cnidaria > Hydrozoa > Leptothecata > Tiaropsidae > Tiaropsis > Tiaropsis multicirrata. Next base: position 24,766 of record JAUJPO010053570.1, read on the forward strand.
ACTACCATTTTTTAAAATAGGAAATATCCACCTTTTTTCTTTCTTTCCTCTGCGGCAATTCGCTGCTTGATGCGCAACTGCAATAAGAGAGAAAAAAAAATACGATAAAATTTGTTATCATAAAATGGCGATTTCTTATCAAGTTCCTGAACTTTTAAATATATCTCGATAGAAAGTTTAAATATAGCATATGGTTAACAAGTTCTCATTACACACAAATTAGTGTGAGTTCACCTTTTCTAAGAAGCTTTTTTTCAAAACAAGCAGACCGCTAGCTGAGTGAAAATCTAACATTATTTATTTTAGGAACATATTTTTTCTAATGTAATGGAGGTATTACTTTTAATAAATGTCCCTTTCAATAAAGCACCCAGTGGTTTGCGTGATGACATGATTTGGGGATTCGTTTTGGCGTGAGTGCGTGGAAGTTTGAACGTCATCGTGTTTTGACAAAATTTTGGAGCGTGATGGCCTTCAATTAATTTACTGTTGAGTCTTCTTTGAGTTTCCTCGTTATTTAAATCCTTATTTTTGAAACACAGGACCCAGGACACAGAACACAGGACCCAGCCACTTTTTCAACAAAAACACTTTCGCAACCATAGCTCATTATTTGAGGATCATGTAACATCTTAGCCTGTACCTGACAGCTTCTTACCCAGTGACTACAATAAACTCTGGTCGGTGTTCAGGTACTGGCTTAATACAATCTGGGACAAAAGGTCTGTACAGGAAGTAGGCTTTCTTATTCAACGATAAAAGCATTTAGAGTTTCCTTTTAAGGTAATAGGACAACTAGTGCACTCTGCTATCCGAGTCTGCCTTTTAGAAATTTCCCTATTCCTTCAAGATTGATGTAATCAGCATTGAGCATTTATGCTGTGTTTTCGGAAAAATTTTGAAAAGTCTTAACCTTTTCTTATACATGGGTCCTATATGAAGTGAGTTAGCAGCTCTGATCAAAGTCATAGGCGGATAGACTCAATGATCTTGATGGAGAGCGTTGACTCTCCGTCAAAATGTTTGAGAACCTTCTGCATCCGCTATTGAAAGTAACGGTGCTGCAATGGCTGTCAGTCAAGCGATAATAATGACATGTCACCCATGAGGAAGTCGTACAAGAAACTTCATTTCCGTTTTCAAAACGTACCTCTTTTTTGATCTAATAATGGAATTGAACCAATTAAAAGCTTACAAAACATAGACTACCGTTATATATGATTATAAAATTATATTTTTTAAATATAAATGATTTCCTTTGAAACGTTGATTAACCCAACTGACGCATGACGTTTTGCTAACGTTGTTTCAACGCCGTGTGTCTGCTGGGAAATGTAAGACGGTGACACGTGGGAGATTAATCTCATTCGTTTGGTCGGTACAACATTTCAAGATAAACCAATTTTGTGGGCTTATATGATATATGATTTTTAGGGATATATTGAAGTTGGTGAGATTCTTTATGAGATCACAATGGAGCCAAGCGTATTACAATAGAGTTCCACAATAACGAGCCCCCAGTCACCCCTCAATTCATTCATTCACGCAATTTTTTTCGAAATTAACGCAATCCCGATTTTCCAAAATCGGGAGAGACTTTCACGTAAATCGGGGAAATTGGGGAATATTTTGCAATTCACTTTTCACGCATCACTCAAGAAGCCTAATTTCACGCAACGAAAAAAAAACCATCCACGCAATAACGCAAACCGCTATGGGGCCTTTCGCAGGGGATTACTATTCTAAAGTCTCAATAAGCCATAATGAAAGTAATTTCAAAAAAATCATTTGATGAGCAACAATGAGCCTCCCAGTAATCACGGAACGTTGTCTTAACGTTCAAACAACGCTGCTCTAAAGTCAAAACGTAATTTGGACGTTGAAACAATGTTGGAATAACGTTGTGTGTGTCTTGTCTTGTTGGCTAGTTACTGGAACAACTATCAATTTTTAAATATTGCGCCTGATTGCTTATTAACGTCACACAGTGCTTTTTAAAGATTTTTTTAATGTGGCTACCACCAGCCAAAACCAAGTTAAAACAACCAAACAACAACAACACAGTTTAAAAAAGCCAACCACTCAATGGAGAGCGGTTAAATGCCAAATATGTTTTTTTTCATAGCAGCAGGACTGTCAGGCTGGGATACAGAGGTAGGCTATTACCAACGGAGGAGAGTGCACTAACTATCTTATCGCCTTATTTGGAAACTAATTACTCTCCTTGAATAAGAAAGCCTACCTCCTGAATCCAACTCTCCATAGAGAGTTCTTTTCGAATGTGGAAGAAGTCAATTTGGTAATTCTGATGATAGTTTGGTCGTTATCTAATTAATGCTTCTTCTTCAAGTGTGGTCTCAAGAAACGATATGATAAATATTGTACTTCAAAAGCTAGATCCGGTTAGCTCAGTCGGTAGAGTGCTCGCCTCACTATCGAAAGGTTGTAGGTTCGATCCTGGCCAGCGTCCACTCGACTCAACAAATGAATAACACAAAACAGGTAATTGTGCGGTAAGTCACTGGGAGATGATGTGGCGCTCCACCTTTGTCTAAATCCACCCAGTGGTCTAGCGCTAACGGAAGAGGGAAAGACTTCTCCGCTGTACGGCCGCGACCGACACTAGACTTCCCCGATTAACTTACTTAACTTAACTTACTCAAAGTTTTCCATCCTCACAATATATTATGGAGGAAGCCGTGACTGCAGTTGGACGTTATCTAAACTCCATTATTCTAATCTTGACAATTCTTTCAAGTTTAAAATCAAATTTTTTTACAGGGGGAAGGGCACTCGATTTCAAAACAACGCTACGTGCAGTCAAAATATTTAGGATTTGAAATTCAGACCCATACAGTATGCAGTGCAGTGCGCATTTTTTTGTTCACTGTGAATTTTGTGATGTTAAAATGCAAGGGACAACGTCTGCTTCCGGTGTAGAAAATACTGTGAATGGTACAGAACGTTCTACCTTGAGTACTAGCCAGTCTTTTCCGGCTTTTATTGCATATTTAAATGACCACCAACCAAGACAGACACACGTGTTCATAAAGTAGATCAAAATTATCTCGTATGTCCTTATCAGATCTGAATTAATGCTTTCTCTAGTCCGCTTTAACTATTAAGCGCTTCAAGCTTCAACACAAGCCTTCACTCTTTTTATTTTACTAGAACAATTTTAAAAGAACATCGAGCCCTCAAATTTCATGGTAGATTTTACTAAAGACTATGAAGAACTCACAATTTGATCTTGGAAGTTTTCCTAAGTGAAAGCATAGACCAAGGGAAGCATTTCAGGCATGTATTTAAGGGTGGGGTGGGCTGGGATCAAAGTTAAGAACATCCCCAAATTTAGTGGTTCTTATAAAAAGAAAAGAGCCTAGTCAGTATATAAGCCAGTTTGATTATCTCTGAGATTAGCAAGGGAGCCCGATTCCATTTATTTGTAAATTTAAAGCGACCTTACAAACCGACCTACTGCTGTGACAAGAAGAAACGTACTGTAAATACCTATGTATTAATTGTCATTTTTAATAATAAAAAAGTCAAAAACCTCATGCGGTGAGATTGCGAATAAAGCTGTATAATACTATATACTTCTTATCATTGCCTGCATATTAAGCTGAACAAAAACATTTCAATCTGAACATGTTTTGGACGCGTTTTGAACGTGAGGTTACTATGATTGATATATGATTTGTCGTGTATATCATGTCTTGATGCTATTAAATCGAAATAAATCATCTTTTATTCCTCCATAATAGGCTTGTACCTTTTTGTTTTGATGTGTGCCTTTGTTTTTGATGAGGTAGTCGATTGTTGAGAAAGATATAGATACCTTATCGAGCAAAGTTTATTCGGACAAAATTGTTTTATAGTCAGGCCAACCCTAAAAAATTCTTCGTTTCTGCGTTGTTTGTTTGCTTTTTCAAGTTTTTTTTTTTGCGGCCGGGTGACCTAAAAAATATTTCTCACCCGGCCGGCAACGCGGAAACAAACATTTTTTAGGGTTGGCCTCGCCTCCAATTTTTGTCCACTAAACAGTTAAGAAAAAGCCTAAAACCAAGTTTTTCGTCGGATAAAAATTTTAGTCACTTACTAGCTAGTACTAAAGTCCACAAAAAATAAATACCAGCTGGTGAAAAGTTATAAAAGTAACGCCAAATCTACCCTGCACAAAAGATCTGTGAAAAGACTAAGAAAATAAGAACTGTCTATCCTTAGGACTTGGTTACCCCTTTACAACACAGGTTATCAAGGCCTCAATTTAGGATACCTTAATACCATTAATTTTTGCGCGCCTTTAATTTTTGCGCCTTTAATTTTCGCGCCTTTAATTTTCACGCACCCCTCAAAAATGAGCTTTCGCGCACCCTTTAATTTTCGCGCACCCCCAATTTTATTAATTTTCGCGCATCCT
>JAUJPO010053571.1:0-14708 GCA_032270745.1 Tiaropsis multicirrata
AAATATGACGAAAAATCAAAACTCGAAAAATATATCCCATATTGTACTCGGTATCGTGCGATAACAAGTACTTATTTTTAGCTTACATCTTTCTCCGATACAAGGCTACTTCCGTATCCATCCATCTCCGATATTTGAAAGTCTTGTGACAAGAAAGCTATAATCGCATGAATTCGTTTTTTTTCTTTTTCGATTCGATTATTATATTACTTTCGTCTCTATGTGATGGTGAGAACAGGCCAAGATTGAGATAATTGAGTTGTATCGTGTTATTAATTAATTTGGTTAAACTTTATTCTTCTGAAGGTTGGCTGTTAGGGGTAGCTTACTGGTGAATGTACCAGCGGATCCACAGTTGCAGATACAGAAAGTACTCAAAAATTAATTTAACGGATAGTAATGCTTCTGTCCATATTCCTTATATGGAAGTCAACATTTTCCGTCAAAATAGTAGGGCCAATTGGTCGTAGACTTCATGGCTAAAAGACATAGTTCTATAAAGCACTTTAATCATGCATAATTTGGTATGATTTAGTTTTCTGTTCGTAACATGCTTCTCCATTGTTCATTGGGAAAAATAGGGTCAAAATTCACGTAGAAAAGATTGCGCAATCAGTGCCGAAGACACGCAATAACTATAAGGGCTATTTAGTATCTTATAAGGAGGGCTTGTCATGTAGAGCCGACCCCTCCCCCCTTGCCGGTGATGTATTTTATGTTTAATTTGGGCTATTTGTAGTTCTAAGAATTTTTTTTTTATTCGGATTAAAGAATGAGTCATCATTTCAAAATAATTTAAAAAATCGACAACTTTGGGATGGATTTAACATTTCATTATAATCTTCATTATTAAAGGCTTCTTAATTCTTGGAAAAATATTTTTAAAATTATTTCTTTTTCTATACTAAGAGAACACGACGTTGAAGATATATTGCAAGAAAAATGTAAAAACAAAATGATGTCATACTGTAGTCCACAAAATAGGGTCCTATTTGAATCCCCTGCTTAAACTTCGTGTGATAGTTCTTATAGAATAAAATGTAAGACTGACCTGTTTAAAATAATATTTTACGGAAAAAGATGTAATTTATATGAAGTAAGTAATAACCCATATATCAGAATTAATTAAACCAAAATGAAGTAGACTAAGAAAAAGGCAAAAATTTAATATAATCGATCATTGTGTTGAAAAGAATTTTTGATTCAACTTGTTACGAGGTTTTTATAAGAAAAAATGAAATCCTAATCAAAGCACACTTTTAAAGGGTTGTCAGAAGTTTATGAAGCAAATTTTCTGGCAAGAATCTGCTCCCAGAACATAATGTCTACTAACTTTAAAGTGTTGCATATTTGGTCCATATATTCTCAAAATGTTCTCATTAAAATGAAATTCATTCTCAAGTTACTATTCTGTTCTTCGCAAAAAAAATAAGTATGTGTTATAAAATGATAGGAAAGAAATATTAAGAGGAAAGGATAAATAAAGGTAATAAAACTAAGAAAAAAAACGAAGAAGAAGATTGAAATAATTATGAATTTGATATCATTCTTCTTTTCCTTCTGTTCCAATCAATTCTTAATCAGTTTGTTAAAAACAGGTTGTTTTATATCCCCCCTAAAAAAATTATCGCGAAATATTTTCACATCAAAATAATGGAAATGTTTTTTTTTTCTGACGTGGTTTTTGAGACAGGATTTCATCCTCTCGTTGAATCGTTTTTGTTGTTTGTTGGTCGAATCTTGTTGCGTATGCGAAACAAATGTTTTGCTTTGTGTTTGTGTAGGTAGAAAGTTCCAGGAAATGTTTCATTGCACTTTTCGATATTTATATTTCATCTATATAAAGCAAGTCAATAAGTTAATCGGAGAGACCAAGTGTTGGTAATGGCCATACAGCCGAATAGACTATCCCTTTTTCGCTATTTGATTTAGACTGAGGCGAAATCAGTTCTAATCCACTTACCACATGCTTTCAGAAAGAGTATGAAAATAGCTTTCCAATGGTACCAAAATCTTTGTCTCTATCTCAAGCAACTAGCTATGACGGTCATTTGAAATTTGAATTTTCTGTAAAGAATTTGTGGAAAATTTTCACTTTTTTCAAAAACATTGCAGAGTCTAAGGGTTAGCAATATAGGGCTAGAGAAAGTGTCTTAGATCCTAATACCTACGAATTAATTATTTTGTTTGTCATTGTCTCTGTTATATGGTTAATATTTGATGACGCGAAAACCGAAAAGTTTAATTAATAAATATTACAAAATATTGTATTCCAGCATAAACTTCCATCGTGATTACTAGAAATTGGTAAAATAATGTTCATCCTTTTTTTCTTAATTTGAAAAGCGCCTTGGAGATTAGTTAGGGTATATATAAAGCTAAAAGAAAATCCATCCCGTCAAAATGAACTTCCCTGTTGAAGAATTGAACTCTAAAATGTCTCGTCTTTGACATAAGATTGCGTAAGGTCACATGTGTTAAATTGCTGGTTGTGGAGTTAGAGTAGATCTCGCTTAATGTAATCTCGCTACTCTGTGTCATGCGCATGCGCATACAAAATAGATATAATGTTTTAAGTGAGTCAAGAATCTCGTGACGTAATTTGGTTGAAAATTTTGTCGGTCGTGAAGTAAAAACACATCGGACAAAGTTTTAAAATTGTTAAGTCGGACAAAAGTGATAAAAACATTTAGAGGACTGGTGACTAAAGTTTTGTCCGAATAATATTTTTGTCCGAATAATATTGTTGTCAGAATAATATTTTTGTCCGAATAACTTTTTTGTCCGATTAAGTACTTTTGCAGACAGAATTCATGGAAGAATTCTTTTTTGTGATGTTTGCTGTAGGGTAATTTCAAAATCTGTGAATCATTGCTGTGGGGGGGGGGGGGATTTCATTGCACGGTGGAAGGTTTGTGATTGCTGCAATTAGAAATGCACATTGTTATAATGATGAAAGCGGGAATACAAAATCTTTTAGTGGAAAGGGCTCACATAAACAGAATGAGAAATAAGTCGAGTTTAAATTTTCTTCTTTATAAAATTTCTTGAACTTTTGAGAAATTTTTCTTTGCAGTTTGTTAATATTTTATAGCGGTATTTTTCTTCCATTGAAATCAGCTTATCAATTGTTGTATTCCATTTTTATCCATTCTTGCACATAATGCGCTCCTTCATTTGGCTTTCAAGGAGACTTGGATCTGTAATAAGGTAGAGTTTGATGGTTGATGTGCTGTAATATGAAATTAAGGTTAGTTGAGTTATGAAGTATTTCTCCGTTTTCAACTTCCAATGGCGTGCGTCGAAAAAAAGCCATTTTGATAAGCTTCAGTCATCATAACTATAAACCACTTGCTTTCCAGCCACAATATTGTTCCAAAAAGAGACTACAGGGTTTTCAATGGATTTTATGATCGATTGTATTGAACTCTAAAATTGCTAAAGTTTGAGATAAGTTTTGTTTTGACAAATCAGTGTACGGTATATGTATGTATTATTCTGACCAAGTGTTTTGGTATTTGGTTTGTTAGGTTTTTATGAATAGTTGTGTTGAACATTTCTTATTGGGTAAAAGTTGTTCAGGGTTCAGGGAAGACTTGTGAATTGCATTTTATAATGAATCGACAGTACCTCCTCTAATGTACTTCCTAATTTTCTCAAAGGTAGCGAATTATGTAGGAATTGAACCTAATTCCCCGGCCAATTTATTTACTATCCCAACTGCGCTTTTGCTTCGTTGCATTTACACTAGTTCGTAGTAGGCAAGGGGGGGAGGGCAACACACTCAATGCTCACCAGTATATCAACAATAATAAACATTTTGGTTGGAAAAGGGATTTCGGTTTTCTTCTCACTTTTCTTTTAATGTTAGTTAGGGAGTCTATTATTCCAAAATATTCTTATAAATGAAATACTTAATGACGTAATGCGAAAGATTAACTGCGAGATTGGGAACAATTTCGATTTGTGATTATTTGTTTGTTGAAAGAATTGGGATTATTAGTTTTGATGATGAAGGACGAAAAATGATTTCAGTTGAAAAAAAAGCCAAGGCCAAGGGAATAGAGAGGGGGGAAAGAAGCAAATTAAATTGATAAACGGCTTGAAAGAGTAGAAAAGTTTTTTTTCTCGTTTTACTTCGCACATATCTTTCACTATACTGTCGATGGAATCGCGTCTGTTTTAGGTGAACAGATGGCATCTGTGGATAGTTAGTTACCTTCTTCTCTCCTTCTCTCTCTCTCTCTGTTAAATTTGAAGACGAAAGAAAAACAGAAAGACAAGAAGAAGAATTATAAGCAATAAGAAAAACAAAGAAGAATGGAGCAAAATGATAATGAATACAAAAAACAAACCAATAAGGTGTTATATCAAGTCTTTTGTTTAGTTCATTCATTCATTTTTATCCTTTTCCTTTATCTACCTTTCTTTACTTTTGGGCCCCCCTACCTATTTTATTGCACTTGCTTTTTCAGCGAGAAAATGGTTGGATTTTTGGTATAAGATATGTTGTGTTGAAAATTATTGCAGTTAGTAAACGCAAATTGATGTTTTAAAAAAGACTGGAATCGATTTTAGTGTTAATGAGGGATTGTCTCCCCTCATTTATTTAGTGCGCTTTTCTTCAAGAAAAGCGTTGAAATTTTTGTCAAAAATAAATGGCCACCAACTTTTTACTTTTTGCGGTAAAAAAAACTAAAAAAACTAAAAACTAAAAACTAAAATTGCAACTTTTTAATTATTTGCTTTCTCGGAAAAAATCTAGATTTTTGTTCTAAAATTCGATGAGACTTGTGTCTTGTTTCTTAACGCTTACTTATACTTAGTCCACTATGGTCTATGCTTATAAAGCGTAAAAAATGGACTTATGTAACTTATTATTTGGACAAAGTTTTTATTTGAATATTTTTACTGGAAAACGCACGTTAAAAACGCACGTTAAAAACGCAGTGACTTTGGTCCGACTCAACAGTTAAGTATAACCTGAAAGCATGTTTTAGTTTAATACTTTTGTATTGTAATAAAATGTCCCTTGGGATCTAATAAATTCACTTTCCTTAAATTTATTTTTTAATTGGAATCTTTGTCCTTTGGAATTGGAATCGCTTTCCCAACTGTTTATTTTGCTCGAAAGTAAAAAAAGTTGTAGTTTCCGAGCAATTTGAACACACGTGTCGTTTTTATAGTGGCCTCCAGAATGCAGGTTTGGATTTTTTGTAATAACTCTTTCGCTAATTGTCACACACATAAAATATTTTGTCTGTGATATACAGTGAAGTGTGCTACCATAGAGAAACAAGAGCTGCAAAGATGCGGATAAATATTTCCCCAGCAGATGACTTTAATAACCAGAAAATACGCATAAAAGCCTAAATGCAAAAAAGGTCTGAACCCATACCACACGCCATGTTTGTTTTCACTAATTTTTCACTTTCGTTTTCCCGCCTCCTTATTCCTACTTTAAGGAGTCACGTGATAAATGTGAAGTACAAGAAAGAGGGAGGGGTGTTAAAAAGTTGACATGGAAAAAGAAGGAGAAGAAGGAGAAAAGCCGTTTTAACAAATATTTCCTATAAGAGGAAATATTTAACAACAACATTGGAATGGCGTTTTACTTACCGTAAAGGGTTTGAATTCCAAGGATGTCGTCATCTAGTAACTTCATATCAGGATTATAAGAAGTATACCAAGGATACATGACAGCATCGCGGTTTCTTGAATGGGCTAATCCTGAAGAGTAAGGAAAAGTATTTGCAGTGATTATTTCAAAGATATTGGAATATTTTAGCAGGTGAGAACGTTCATCAAGTGGGGCCCCATCTTATAGTTTTGAATTTTGGTTCAAAAATCTACAATTTTTCATGGTTTTATAGAATAAAAGAATGGCTCATTTTACTACAAATGCCTTTAATTGAAACTTATTGGAATCAAATCCAGAGCATGAGACCGATTGTAGAATATTTTAGCAGGTGACAAAGTTCATCAAGTGATTTTATAGTAGTTTGAAGCTTATTTGAATCTGTAAGTGTTCAAGCCCAGAGTATGAGACTCGATCCTAGTTGGTTAATAGCTATCAGGCAAAAATATCCTGATTGTGGGCTTGTATATGTCATTAATTGCTGATTTGTAAGAATTAACCCGATTGGGAAACAATCGGGATGAATTAACCCGATTGGAAAATGTTATAATTGATCTTTCAATTTGTGACCACGTCGTTCTTCAGTACAAAAGCCTCTAAAGATCGCTTGAATAAAAGAGACAAATTTTTGTCTTGATGCTTCGTTCTCCAAACTCTTTTAAGAGACTTTACTATGGAAAACTTGAGTGGTCTCGTTTACCTACCTAAGGAATGTCCAATTTCGTGAGTAGCAACCCATAACAGATTTTTGCCAGCTTTCGATTTGTAAGTATAGTTTTCATCGTCATCGAAATGGACATCTCCCGACAGACCGTCGTTTGACAATGGGTAAAACGCATGCGCAAGTGTGCGACCCGGGCCGTCGAAAGGGAAGGGATCAGCGTGACTTCCACTGACGAACGAACATAAAATCTCAATATTTTTCTTGAGGAATCCAGGCGTGTCGACTTTGTTTTTTGGAACCTCGATAAAATCGATGTCTGTTTTTTCATTCCAGAAGAAGAACGCCATTCGCATAGCTTCTAAGGCTTGTGCATAAGTGACTGTTCGGCCGCTATCGGTGTTTAAGAGTGTCCATTTTAGTTCCATCTATAAAAGGAATGGAAACAAAATTATAACATTTGAAATATTGGTTTTCCAGGTGGAATGATTTCTTTTAAATTTGGGAACGCGCATTTAAGAATTTATATATTTTTGTCGAACAAAAACTTTAATCGGGCAAAATTTTAGTCACTTTCAGAAAATTAGTCAAAGTTAAAAATTTTATCACAAAGATTCTCCAAGCCTACCTTTCCTGTCTTTCTAAACAATGGTTTCCAGTTTGTTCCTTGGTGAACATATCTCCGGGCGCGACGACTCGTTTCAATCTTGAAGTCAGCCATACCGCATCGCTCCTCATCCATCTTTTTCAGGGTTGCATCATCAAGTTGACCTGTAATAAAAAGGACATTTCGATTCGAGTCATTTTGGAGGCAAAAACCGCCTGTTTTTAGGAGAACAATGTGACCCAAGGAAGCCGCGAACCGTCGGCGGCCGCGTGGGAAAAATGAAGAGCAAAGAAGAGGATAACGTTTACGTCGTATAATATCTGATAGCTTATCGCCCTGGGTACGAGGTTGAATTTTCACTTAATTTCTTATGAAAACGGAACCCGCATTTTCACACCTCATTTATTAAAAATGCACATTTGTGGGTGTCTATTTGCATCACCTCGCACCTCTAGCATTAAAAGAGTAAAAGAGTTTTGACACGTGACACTTTCACACAACATGAAAAACAGCATGTGTGAAAAATCATACCCATAAATCCTCTGGTAAGGTAGTTAGTTTTATAAACTGTATTATCTCATCCAGCGCTAGATGCTGCTTTTTGATCCTTTATGACAGTTGCGTAATGTCAGGGTTAGATCAACCTCGTAAGGTTTGCCTTGGAATTGAAGTTAGTATAGTCTAACTAGTCAAATACCAAGTTCCCAGCAGACACACAACGTCCGTTCAATGTCCAAATACCTTATCGGATAAAAAAATGTCGGACAAAAGTGACGACATTTTTTGGAGGTGACGAAAGTTTTGTCCGACGAATAATTAAGTCCGACGAAAAAAAAAAAAATGTAAAAGATTGTAGGCTAAAATTGCGGCGTTTCTTTGGACAAAAGTGACGAAAATATTTGTGGGTGACGAATAATTTGGTCCAACGAAAAATTAGTCCGACATTGTTTTGTCCGATAAGGTAGCATTCTGACGTTCGAACAATGCTGTTTCGACGTTAAAACAATGCTCCGTGTCTGCTTGGGTTACATCAAACTTACCAAATTAGTTAAAAATCATCGGATTATCAAAGACTACCACTAAAAGAACAGAATAATTACCTGTGACTTTGATATTTGCGAAGTCTTGAAATCTCATCAAGGCTGCGTTCGCGACTGGTGTTCCAATGTTAAAGCCTTTGGAATAGCCATATTTCTCCATGTATGCCTAAACATAATATAGCATAAAATTCTCATTAATCCACTTTCTGAACCTTCAAGAATATTCTTCAAGTATGTCGTCGCACTTTCGAGATATCGAGATTATACGATATAGTAAAAAAATCTCATCGGAATCTACCAAGTCTTCAGAGGGCGAATACAGAAGGTACTTCGACGGAGGAGAGTGTTGATTTCATTCACATTCCTTATATGGAACTCAACACTCTCCGTCAAAATGTTTTGAGTAACTTCTGCATCCGCTTCTGATCTTGTTGGAGAATCAACATAAATAAAATAAGTTAGATGTTATGATCGAAATTCGAAAAGATAATACTTTTGCGTACCTTCGCTTGTCTTGCCTTTTTGTCATTGAGAGCCTTTGAGTGAATGTGAGATGCCGTCTGCAGCAGCACTGCCAATGCCACAATATAGTGTGAAAACTGTCCCATCCTTGGATGTCTCAAAATATTGTCTCTTTATTCTCGATATGAGTTCTGTATGTTTTTTGTTGAGTCTTCTGTGTAAGACCTGTTTATCTTTTCTGAATTGATTGATTTCTGTCAGATATTCAGCTCCTTTTATAAGAGCGAAGGGTCAAGCTAAAAAGTGTCACCTCATCGCGCGTATAGAATATCAAACTTTTTTATTACGTATCAAAACAAATGACATCTTTTCTTTTATATCATTATTTGAATTAAATCTCTCACCTGAAAGTTCAAGGAGAGTAACTAGCATCCATATAAGGTAAATAGAATGGCTAAGCACTCTCCTCCATTTGGTTAAAGCCTACATCTCTATGCGAGCTTTTTCTGTCTAGTGAAACTAAGATGTGACCAAAAATGACATAAATAAGCTTTTTTTCTGGTCTGGTTTATAGTTGTTATTTTTACACCTTTGAACTTCAATAAAAGATAAAAGTGACGTCAATAAAGAAAAGCTGACAATAGTTTTTTTGCTCTCGGCCCCCTTGATTTTCTCCTATGAATTTGTGTGTTCTAGAATTTTACAAGAACAATTTTAGTTAAACTCCATGTGTTCTTAGCTCTTTAAGTGCCAATGTTAGGGCCAATATCGGATACAGTATCCCTATTTTCAACTTGAAACCTCATTTTTGGCCTGAGTTGATGGAAATGAAATGCAGTTTAGGTTGCAACACAAAAGATTTTCAAATTTGGTCTTTTTAGAGAGATTTTAACGTTGAGATTAAAAGAAATGTAAAGATTCACCTGTTTGAGATGACTTTTTCGTGCCCTTCATATCATATGACCATATTTGGAAAATGAGTGAACGAGTATACAAAAATTTGATTGAGTTACGCACTAGATTCTGTCCTACAACGATGAGATTGTTTAAGGGTGAATAAGATGGGCAATTTGCCCTCGGGTAAATCAGGGCCGTGCAGCGCACTTTCTATCTTTTTTAGATTTTTCAAAGCCAAGAGGACCGTTCGAAATTAGCACCTCTCTGCTGATACCTTCATACGGGAAATTGTACTAAGAGTCTACAAACCAACGATAAACGTGAATCATGCTCTGGTTACATAGAACCTAGCTGTTAACGAAAACAAGAAGATTTGCACCGTCCATAAAAAGTTAGATGCTTTGACCCACAATGGTTATTGTTGGTTGTGCCTTTTGCCTTGGTATCATACCCGCAAGCGTGAAAATATGTATTAAAAACGTATTTAAATAGACCTTTTCATAAATTGCCGTCACAACCAACGACTGTCTCGTTTTGAATTGAACGTTATGGTAGCTCATCCCTGTCTCAGTGACCCGGTGGAAATTCTTTTGTCAGTGGGGATAAATAAAGAGACATGAAATCCAGCGGGGTTATCAAAAAGAGATTTTTTTCCACTGAGGATACGAAATTCTATTGTTCTTTGTTCGAAATATTGGTGGGGATAAGGCATTCAAGACAATCAAAATTTAGTGTGGATATCAAAAAGTTTACGGTTTTCAATGGAGATGGTCCTTTTTTTAATGGGAACGAATTTCTATGCTATTTTTTTCACCGGGGACGATTTTTTGGGCTTGTATTTCCAGTGGGGAGGGGGTCCCACTGGGTCTGTGAAACGGGGTGTGGTAGGCAAATCCAAAGGAAGCTTATCAAAACTTGACTCTATTGATAGATGTGTCATATCAAGGCACAATCACCTTGGTAATTGTATGAAAACGAGGCAGTCGTTGCTCGTGATGTAATAAATGAAAAGGTCTATTTGATACCGTAAGACTAGGTCTAGGTCTAACTCCCGCAGTAAAAACAGTCCTATGGAAAAGATACGAAATTTACGTTGTTCTTATAAAAAGATTTTCGACTACTAAAATCTTTTTTTGAGTTTGTCAATTTTCTTTGCAAAGAGGCGTTTAAAGTGTTTTAAAAGTCAATAAAGCACGTCACTAACGAGTTTTTACGTTTGAATGTTTATACTTTCGATTGTCCGGGTATTTTAGATCACGTTTCTTGTTTCGTAAAACATTTTTAATTCCTCCTTGTTCATTAGGCGCAGAAAGCGTTATTCCAACATGTGTTTTTATACTGCGACGAAAAAGTCGTCTCAGACGAGTATTTTGTAAAATGAGCTCTAAGAAAGAGATACTTTTTATTAAACTACGTTTTAAATTAATTTAAGTTAAATTCGGCTTCATTTTGCGATTTTGCGAAAATCCGAAAATCCGAAATTCCAGTTATTCCGATAATTTCTCCCGATTGGTATGCGTATGATGGTTCTGGTTCTGGTTCTTGTTGTTTATCAGACTTTGTTTAGAGCAAACCATTACTGGGATTGAACAAAATGTATACAAATGCAGTTCCTGTGTGAATTTTAAGAAGATTAAAGCATTTTTCATAAAGTTACGAACGAAAACAATGATTTTCTTGGATTTGACCATTTTTTATGGCGTGCGAAAGCGGAAATATATACTATCTTATTTAAACCGAAACTATGTCGTTTAAACGGATACTGTCTCATTTAAAGAGAAACTATGTTTGATTCAGCGGATACTATCCACTATACTCACTTCAGGAGAAACTTAAAAAGAAACTTAAAAAGAAACTATCTCGTTTAAAATCTGCAATTCCACGACAACCTCGTCTATCTGGAAATCTTTACTATGATATTACTGTGGCTCACTATTTTACGAATCATTACGTCGTAGACCTTTAGATACTCATATCGTAATTTGTGCTGAAAGTAGGGCGGTTGGCGTTGGCGTCATATGAAAATGAAAGGTTTCTTAAACGCCCTATCAGCGAAATCTGCTGGAGAAAAAAAGTTTTTGAATTGTCCCTGTGATTCAAACCTTTCCCTTTTAAGGTTTCTTGTAACGCGCTCTAGGTAGTAACCAAATTAGATATATTTATACGATAATAACTGGTTTGGAGGTCAATACGGGGAAATATTGACCGCAGCCGAAGTTACAGACCGAGCTTGCGAGGTCTTTACGTAGGATAAGGTCAATATTTTCCGTATTGACCAATAAAACAGTTATTATTGTGTTTATTTATTGGTGAGTTTCTGTAAATGCTTTCGATTCTACAAGAAAACGACAATCTTCCCCGATTTACGATGAATTTTCGTCAACCCTATAGAAGAAGTCATTGCAACGCTAAATCTTGAAATCGTGCTCAAAACTGACGAAATATTTTAATGACACGATTTCTATCATCGATAATATTTGTGAGTGTAGCCATTTCCTTAAAGTGGTCTTTACCGTATTATATTGACCGCTTGAGAACCAATCAAAAGAGCGCATTTGACTCATATTGACCTAACCAGTTAATAAATTCTTATATTAAAATGATGTAATACATGAATACACCAAGTGTCATTTTGTCTCAGACTAAAGCGAATATATGACGAACTAAAGCCAAAAAATACGAATTCGTGACAATTTTTTGAACGTGAGAAAAATATTGGCTCAGTCAGCAGAATCCAAATACTGATTGATTGCATAATTTACATAAGGATTTGTAAGTGAAATCTATGATTATTTTGTTTGAGTACACATAAACTAAATTTAGATTCCTTTTGGCTCTGACGATTTATTTGGATAGCTAGATGGTTTTAGATTCTGGAGATGAATTATTCAAATCGATCTAAAGAAAAAAAATAAAAACAATTCGTCTATAAATATTGCCATGTAACTGAATAAATAAATAATATCAACCTTTGATGACAAAGTTTGATTTTTTTTTTCGAATAAATTTTTTTGCATAAATCACAAAAAAATTTTTTTTTCGCGAATGTTTAGTCTTTTTCTTGAAAAAAATACAAATCGTAGTAAAGTTAAACACCATTCACTAATCAACATGACGCTACAAAAAAGTCTCTATTTTTTAATTTATTTCAACATTGCAACTGCTGGAAAAACATTCAATCATTTCGGACACCAGATTCCACAACAAACACCTTTTAACACTGTCAGCGTACCTTACCATGGACGACAGAGATGTTTCAGTATTTGCACTTACAGTCAACGATGTCTTGCTTTCTTGATTAAGTCCAAAGGTGATCAAGTCTTCATATGTCAATTCTACGATGCGTCAATTCGGCTGTTGGATATGGGTACAACAACAGATGTTAGTATTTTCTTCTACTCAGTGCTGGTCAATCTCAACACTTGTGCTGACTATTACAAAGCAGGGTACAGAAAGAATGCTCTATATGAAATGGCCTACGCCAATGGTACAGTGGGACGCGTACAATGTTATATGGAATACAAAGACTGTAATGATTGGTATCAAAATCATTACATCGGGATGACGCTCGTGTATATGACAAAAGAAATTGCACTTCCGACAAGATTAGTTAAGGTAAGTATCCTGGGTAAGATAAAATTTCTGTGCAAACTAATTAACCCGCCAGTAGACAAAAAGTTATTCCAATATTATTTCAACGCCCAAATAACGTACCGACGTTGAGACACGTTCCATGTCTGCTGAATAAAACAACCGCATTTTTATAAGGAAACTATCAAAGCATCAGGCAACAAACTTAAGCCTCGGTGCACTAGACTCTGCCTTATATTCCATATGAAATTATATGCTAAACGTATCATTTATGTTTAAGGTCCGATGCTTTGGCCAGACGACCTTGATTCAAATGCGTAGTGCACTAGCCGGTGGAACAGTAAACTTCCAACGATCATGGTATGATTATAAGAAAGGTTTTGGTGACATGGAACAAAATGAATTCTGGCTTGGTAACGAAATCATTCATCAGATAACTAACCGTGGAATTGACTATAAAATCTACATCCGAGGGTACCGTTCCGATGGTACATTTGGTCAATCATCGTATAACAATTTTCGAGTTGGACCAGAATCAGATGGTTATAAGATGGAATGCGCAACGACCGAAACTAATGAGATTTCTGCCTTATTTACTGGCTCAAGGTTTACCACATTCGATCGCGATCTTGACAGACATGAGACTTTAAACTGCGCAGAGAATTCTGGCCTCACTGGAGGTTTCTGGTACTCTGCTTGTGGATCGTTTTATCCAAACGGCGAATATTTTGACAATGAAAATGTCGGTTTTAAGGAAGGAATTGTATGGAATCAATATAGTGGCTCTCGTTATAGTTTAAAACAAATGGAGATCAGAATTTTTCAAGCGTAGCTAACAGCTAAATAACGTTCCGGCGTTGAAACAATGTTGTTTGGACGTGAAACAACGTTTCGTACCTACTGGGGTGAATTTTGAATGTCTAACAAATCACAAATGGCGAAACATTTCAACTCAAAATAACTTGCCGACATGCACTCAGAGAAATTTTGACAGGGAGTATTTTTTCCCAACAGAAACATGACGTGTTTTCAATGTTGTTTCAAGGTCCAAATAAGGCGCTGACATCAGCAAAACGTTGTTTTGTCGTTAAAATAACCTTCTGCTGGGTTTGAACTTCAATGATATATAGAGAAAAAAACTATTCTGTATAAAAAGAAATCTATTAATATTGTATTAAAATTTTAACATTTCAGCTCAAAATAATATGCTGACTGTGTGTGCAATGACGGACTCAGAGAAATGTTGACAGGGAGTGGTGTTTTCTTTGCAGACACAGGACGTTTCGTCAACATTTTTACA
This sequence comes from Tiaropsis multicirrata, assembly GCA_032270745.1. Classification (NCBI taxonomy): domain Eukaryota; kingdom Metazoa; phylum Cnidaria; class Hydrozoa; order Leptothecata; family Tiaropsidae; genus Tiaropsis; species Tiaropsis multicirrata. The sequence continues at coordinate 14,197 of JAUJPO010053571.1, forward strand.
CAGCATTGTTTTGACGTTAAAAAAACGTCCCATATCTGTTGAGTTTGCTGTATGCTTTATAGAAAGTGAAGAATTATGAATTTATTAATCATATTAATTTTTATTTTACCCTTTAAAAATAATTTGAAAATATTGTACTTATTTTAAACTTAAGATGAAGATATCGTTTTACGTTCGTCAAGTAAAAGCCGTTTTAGTTTTCATGCAGTCTTTAATTAACAGCTCAAAACCACTTGAAAGAAACCAGGAAAATCACGAATCAAAATGTAGCAATTCACGGGAGCACCAAATCTTTCCGTATTGACGCAAAAAGTTTTCAAAATTCACGCAACAAGAAAACCTAACCTCATCCATACAAAATTGTGTTTAATTTCTTCTTTTAATCGATACTTTTCAGTCATTTTGAATCTAGCTTTCTTTTGTAAATTTATAAAGGAAATGCACGCTTTTTAAAACAAATGCATCCAAACCTCGAACAAAGACAGATCCGTCATTTCGTCTCCTCTTTTCAC
>JAUJPO010053582.1:0-14706 GCA_032270745.1 Tiaropsis multicirrata
CAACTAAACTTTTGGGTTCGATTGTTCAAATGCTGGGTGACAAGAGCGTTAATGATTTTGAATAATTTTGTAATAATTGAGTAAAAAATCTAGCGTTTTGTGCAGCATTTAATCATTGACAATCGCTATTAAAATGATGCGTTTTTTATCTAGTTGACCCGACTGACTGGACTTTTCATTCCTTGGTTGCACTTACTTAGCTTTAAAATGCGACTTCTAATAACGGAAAAGATCACCAGACAGTCTGATGTAGTCCAATGCAACTTTGAAAATCTAATTAAAAAAACACCAGCTACGCAAGAAAAATAACACCGGAATGTTGAGTGAAAGTTTGTCTGTCACCCTGTATGTTTGCTCTCAAATAAAAAAAATCAAACCAGGCTGTCTTAATCAATCCAGGCTGTCTTAATCAATCAAAGCTGATCGACAATTAAATATCAATGGAAAAAGTATTTCAGCATTTTTCAAAAACAAAAGAGTGTTGTGAAAAGGTTTTTGGTTGAAAATTGCCTGGTTATTTTTTATTATGACGCACCACCCAAATTAAGTGGGGGGGGGGGGCAAAATTCCCTCACTCTTTTGCAACAGGCAATGATGTATGGATTAAAAGATTCTACTTCAAGTAATTTATATAGAACTAGAACTTTTTTCTACAGAGTACAAGACAAAACCTTGTATTGCTCAGTGATGATGTCATAACTTTTCCATTGTGTTTTTATACTTAGTATAAACTTATAGCAATCAATAGATAGTCACCCCTCCCTAATTTTGTCACCTATTTTTATTTGGCAGCTAATATCAATTGAATCTCTTTGGCAGTTTTATAGTTCAAGTTTATCTTTCCACCTACAATTAGAAGCTCGTCAACAAAGAGAAGGGTCATTTTAAAATTGGGGGACAGAATTAGGAAGGGGCTTACATAGATAGAACCATCTACAGTATATTTAAGTGTAGCTTTAGCAAAAAGTCTTAAGTATTGATTTGACAAAGGTAGAAAAAAAGCCTAAGATTCAAACTATTTTTGAGGGCAATACCGCAAAATATTGACCAAAGTAAAACTCACAAATTTTTTGACATATTATTGTTATTATTATTAATTTATTTTCAGTTGGTAAAAAACAATATGGGCGATAAACTTTCGCGAATTTAAAGTTTTGACAGAATTCAATTAAAATATTTTGACACATTGTGTGTCTACTTCAGCAAGTTTTGACATATACTTTTCGTGAAAAAGACGCTTTCTGATCGTAAAAGTTTGTATGTCTACATTTTGTACGCCTAGAGTATTAGGTATTGCCCAAAAGAACAGTTAGTATTTAAATTATTATCTGAGTTTGATTTTTTTGTATAACAAAATACTTACTCTCTCCCATGAACATAGGTTTCATTACAGGGTAAAAGTGATTCTTGATTTGATTTCTTAAAATGTTTAAATTTCTCATCAGGCCCAGGTAAAAAAACACATTAAAACTTCAAAACAAAAAAGTAAGCAACATAAACAAAGATATTAAAAATGCCACCACCATCGAAGCCAGGAGAACGTCAAAAACTTTTCAAAAACCAAGACAAAGATACTGAGGTGAGTGTAATAGAAATAAAATGGATATAGATATTACTACTATTAAACAAATTATGAAATTTATGAAAACTTCTTAAAAAAAGTTGGACAAAGTGGTTAAATTAGTTTGTTTGATAGAATATGTAATTTATACTCAGAGTTATGAAAAGTGAATTATAAAAACTGAATACTTTTAAATATTTCAGTCGTTAAGACAAAGAAGAAATGAAGTTTCAGTTGTTCTGAGGAAAGCAAAACGAGAAGAAGCACTTCAAAAAAGAAGACTTGTTCCAAACACACCAGAAGACGATGAAAAATATAACAAATTTATGGTAGGTTTATTCTGTCAAACTCTTACACTTTTACACTGTTTATCTTTCCCATAAACAACATATCTATCTGGTCTTAAAGGAAGTAGAAAAGAGGCTGTCTGAAAGAAATCAAGATCACATGTGCAGGCCAAATTATAGAAAGGCAGGGCAGCGTTTGATGGAAACTAAAAAGGGCACTTTTTGGGGCAGTTTTATACAAAAGACTGTTTTTGCTACAAATTTTAACATATCTAGAAAATCTCGTGAGGGTCAGCATCCAATAATCTTAAAAGGCATAAAAAATGACTTAGTTTGTTGCAAAATAAATATAAAATTATTCAAAATTATAGTTTCAATTTAATTTGATTTCAAATTTTGAGGTTATTTGTGTATTACTCTAATATTGATATTTATTTTTACTTTTAGGATGCTTCCTTGCAAATGATTGTTGAGGTAATGCTCTTTTCTTATTATTCTGCCAAATTTTCATGCTTTTATTTTGATCATAATTTGTTTATTACAGGATTTGTATGTCTAAACAATGATTACTTTTTATAAATGAGTTGCATTTTTCTTTAGAATGCTGCCCAGGGAGATCCAGCTACAAGACTCAGTGCTGTTCAAGCAGCCAGAAAGTTACTTTCCAAAGATAGACATCCTCCAATTGATGAATTAATCAAGTTAGTTGTCTATTTTGTTATTTTTATTGGATAGCAAGTATGAAAGTTATTTTTCATATCAATATATCCCACATATGAGTATGCTCTGTATTTTCAGTTTTTAATTTTTTTTTGAACTTTCTTTTAGATCTGGTATTTTACCCATTCTGGTTGAGTGCTTGCAATTCGATGATAAGTAAGTAACAAACATATTCTTTTGTGAAGTTTCAGGAATTTTTGTTTTTAGCAAAACATATGAGCTGAGCTGGAAATGTTAAACTTTGCTAAACATATGCATATATTTTTAATCAAAGCTTTTTAGTAAAAGAAAACATTGTTTTCATGGGTTTCAGTTGCCTTGTGAGTTTTAAACAAGTTTTAATACAATAAGATTGTTATTGATTTTATATATATTTTTTGCAACTTTTAGTGCGTCTTTACAATTTGAAGCTGCCTGGGCCTTAACAAACATTGCGTCAGGATCATCAGCTCAAACACAAGCTGTTGTTCACGCTGGTGCTGTTGCTCACTTTATGAGACTCTTGGAATCTAAACATCAAAACGTTTGTGAACAAGCTGTGTGGGCACTTGGAAATATCATTGGTGATGGTCCTGTTTTAAGGGACTTTGTAATTCGTCATGGTGTAGTTGCACCTTTATTGACATTCATAGACCCTAACGTTCCTGTAAGTATTTTTTACTTTATCTGATGACTCACAAACTGTCAACTTCAATCCAATAATTTATTTGTTTGCCTTTATTTGAACCAATTAGGAAACGCATAAAAAAATCTTACTCAATTCAAAGACAATGAAACATCATTCAATGTCTCGTAATAATTATATAAGTAATAGTCAAATAAAAACGTACCAGATCATTCCATCATTGGAATTAAATTTTAATTTTAGTTAACTTTCCTTCGTAACGTAACCTGGGTCATTGTGAACTTATGTCGTAACAAAGAACCCCCACCACCAATGGAAACTATTCAACAGCTTTTACCTGCTCTTGGAGTGCTCATTCACCATAGTGACCTTGATGTAAGCTATTTTTGTATCAGTTGTGTTTTTGGAGTTTGCAACCTGATGTCACAATAAATATTTTACAGAATACATTTTGTTTATCATCAGACAATTTATATATATATAAATAAAGCTGGCTAAATTCAAAGACATTAAACACATTAACATTTCTTTCTTTTAGATTCTAGTTGATAGTGTCTGGGCGTTATCCTATCTTACTGATTGTGGTAATGAGCACATTCAAGCTGTTCTCTCAGTTGGTGTCATCCCAAAACTTGTATCTTTCTTAACTCACACGGAAATCAGGCTACAGGTAACAAAATTATTTAGTTGTCTAAAAAACTTTTTCAAAGGTAATTGTGGCTTAGTTGGACTGAAACATTAAATCTTTAATCTTTAAGTTAATTTGAATTTCCAAATATTCTCCTATTAACTATGAAATAAACTATATAAGTGAAATAATTTGTGGATAAAAATTTTAAAAAGAAATGACAAAATTTTAGCAAAAGGTTTTTGATTACAATTAAATGAAGGCTTGATTATTGCAATTAAAAATGCTTCAAAAACTTTACATGTGAAGGCGTGATTGAAATAATTTGTCTTAAAAGAAAATAATTTTTTTTTTTACTTTTGTATTACTCATGGAAATATGGATTTTTCTTTATCTAAATGCTTTATTTGACATTTTGACTAATTGTTTTCCTTCTAAAGACTGCCGCATTGAGAGCTGTGGGCAACATTGTAACTGGCACTGATGAACAAACACAAGCTGTTTTGAATAACGGAGCTCTTTCACAATTTCCTTCACTGCTTCAACATCAAAAAGAGAAGATTCGAAAGGTTAGAGTTTTTCAAAATGTTCATTTGTAATTATTGAAAGGACAATTCATTTCAGCCCTGGTAATATTGTGCTTTTAATTTTTCCACTGCTATAGAAACTCTTTACCCTAATTTGTTGCGTCAGCAAAGTTCTAATTTACAACAGCCCATATAATTTTCTGTGTGTCGTGTTTCAGGCAATCACTACATCATTTACTTTTTCCTTTGACAACTGTTTGCTCATCGCAAATAATAAAAAAAACTTTCAATACTATCAAACTTTTATTTATTTAGGAGGCAGTTTGGTTTTTATCAAACATTACCGCAGGAACGGAAGAACAAGTTCAACAAGTTATTGATGCTGAACTTATTCCACATATCATTAAAGCTCTAACAGAGGTAGCGTTCTTTTCAATTTTTTGTAACTTTATAAACTGGTCATAGAAAGATGAGAAGAAAGTTTTCAAGAACAAAACAAAGAAAAATGAATTATTATTTTCTTTGTATTTCAAAGGTGTATTCTTAAATACTTGTTACTTTAAAATGATTACAAAACAAATTCTCATTTTTTTAATATGTTTTCCTTGTAGGGTGAGTTTCAAACGCAAAAAGAAGCTGCTTGGGCTATAAGCAATCTCACTGTCAGCGGTGTACCAGGACAGGTAAATATTTACTGGAAAGTTCTGAACAATATGTTTTTAAATGTAAGCCGTGAATATTGAAGTCAAAAAACTAAATCAATTGAAACATATTTAAAAATTGTAAAAGTGTTTTAAAGCTTTAGCAATGAATCGAAATTCCATTTTTTCTTTTTCTTTTTCATCTAGGTTGCATATGCAGTACAACAAGGCTGTATTCCACCATTTTGTAACTTACTGGGCGTTCAAGATCCACAGGTACAAACCAGTATAAACCAGTATAAACCAATATAAACCAGTATAAACCAGAAACTACTTGTACTACTAAGTATAAAAAAAGTCAAGAGATTTTCTTTTTAGATAAAATAGCATATTTCTAAAATGTTTTCTTTCTTGTTTACAGATTATTCACATTGTTTTAGATGGTCTGACCAATATTATGAAGGTATGTATTTCATACAGGAGTTTCGATAAGCCCTGGCTACTTTTGATTTAGTTTGTTATTAAGATTGTTATATTAAAAAGATGGTCGATAGATCTGTGAATTATAATGGTCTTCTAATCCATAGTTGTGTTGTAGAGCTCAAAATAAATTTTGATAGAATTTAAATGAGTGTACAAAGGATTGTCACTTCTGAGACTTACATACATGTTCTGTATGAAGATAAATTACTACTTTACTCTCACCTATGGCCCTTGTATGTTCTACCCCTCTCACTTATCAAACCACTAAATAAAGCTCACATGAATACTCCTATATAGTACTATATAGTAATCTCAATATTCCATCCTGTACATTTTCCTCAGACTTTACTGTCCTAAACACAGGTAATACTAACACAAGTAGTAAACCAAACCGTCCTGTCATGTCCCGCCCCTTATGATTTCCAATTTAATTTTCTATTTGTCCTCCTCCTTTCAGATGGCTGGTGATGATGTTGAGAAGATATGTATCATTATCGAAGAATGTGGTGGGCTTGATCGCATTGAAGTCCTTCAAAATCATGAAAATCCTGACATTTATAAACTTGCTTACCAAATCATCGAAAAATATTTCTCTAATGACGTAAGTTATTTGAATACCTTTTAATCAATCAACTCCAGATGACTGGCGCGCATATTTTGCAATTCTTTAATATCAAGTTATAACGTAGCTTTTAGTTCAAACGTTTTGGCATTAAAGCTGATTAAAGTTACTTTAATGGCACAGACTTAAATATTTTAGTTCAAACTGACAAGTTATACCTTACTTTAATATTTTTTTCTGCTCGAAACATACTCTTGTAGATATTAAACTAAAATATACTCTACATAATATTTAATTCTCACATTGATATAGGTATTAGACTAAATTTTCTTTTTTTCTTTTCACAGGTTGAAAATGAAGACGAGACTGTTGTTCCTGAACAAAATCAACAAGGACAGTACCAATTCAATGCAAAGGGTAGTGAAACCTCCAAATTCACACTGTAAAAATCACATGATGACTTGCTGAGCGAGCGGCGATTTGCGGAGCGAAAACCCCCCTGTGAGAAATGCGTATGGTATGAGCGTGCGTCCCTTCAAAATGTGAGCGAGAGAGTGAGCGATGTCTGAAACCTCCTTTCCCGAAAATTATGATCTCCATGACCGAGTATCGATGCAAAGGAGATAACGCTTCTGGACCCATTGTTTCAATCTGGTCTGTTAAATTGACCTGCCAATGGTTCCATCCTGGAGATGAGATAGTAATAACTATTTGTAAATCGCAGATGAAAATTCCGTCAAAAGGAAATATAACTGACCAGAATAAGCAGATGATGGACATGATCCAGTGCATTGATCGACAAGATGAACAATGTGCGATTGTTGGTCTGGAAATTTATTCTTTGAGTGAACAACAAGCCAAACGAAACACTTAACCAATTTGATTAACTATTTTCTTTAACTCTATTTTAGACTAAAAAACAAAAGAGGCTTTAATTTGTTTTTAGACTTTATTGTTTTATCTGTAGCAAATTTATGTATCACTAATTTTAAAATGTTTTTTTTTTTAATTAGGTTGTTTTAATCTTTTAGCATTTAACTCAAAAACTGAGACTAAATCATCCCAAATCTAGCACATTCCCATAAAGTTTTACTCAATTATGCTTTTGATTACAGCTACAGTGTGTGGAGTTTCTAATGATTCATTATCATTCATTTTCCTTTATAATTCGATTAGCAAAAAAAAACCTTCACTTTTTAATGTTTTTATATCATTTAAAAACTTAACTGTCAAACAAATTAAATATGGATTTTTTTATTTTGCTGCCATGTTTCTTTAAATGTTGGAAAGTCTCCATTTTGCTTTGAAATGAAAGCATGAATGTCTAATAGTGATATTGGGAGACTTTTCATTATTTAGTGTAAATTTTTCACAAGATTATTTTGAATTCTTTTTTTCGATGGATTTGATTTTGTGTAAAATGGAAAAATATCCTTTTCATTCGATAAAATATAAAAAGAAATATGTTTATATTGCTCTATTGTTTATTTCACCCACACTTAACGAGTGTAAAATTTTGACTGAACGAGGACTTTTAGGGTCAGAATGGTTTTCAATAATTTTGCATTGTTGTGTAAGGGTCCCAATACCCTTCGGGTAAGACATTCATATCGTGCTTTGAAATAGAATTTTCTCACTATTTGGTTACTTTTTTTATAAACATATGAAAAAATGGAGGCTAGGCTGGTCGATATCCTTATAATATATTGTTCTGAGTTATTAGTTAAGAGTTATTCTTATAAAAAATGCTTTTCAGTGCTATTGTAGAAAGAATTTGTTCTAGGGTGTTTTTTTGTGACTCCCAATCGTAGTTGTGTGTTATAACTTGAATATGATAAGAACAGTGGCCAGCGCCAGAATCAGGAAAGTGCCGAATAACGTCACGCGCGGCGGGCACAACATGCAAAAGAAAAGACGGTCATAGGCTGGTTAGAGCCAGGACAAATCTTTGAACAAAGGCTTAATCTCAGAAGATCGTAACGCAAGGCTACTCTGCTTTGTACAATACCCCGTTCTCGTTCAATTCGTCTGCATGGGATTTATCTCCGGTGACAATAAAATTCCAGTACTCCCGTTTGTTATGTTCCTGCAAAGCTTTCCCTCTCACATATTCTTTTAAAATATCTAAATGGGCTTTTCACTCGCCAACTATATGATAAGATTGATAAAAGTAAATAAGATAGCAAATAGCCTTAAAAAATTTCTCTGTTTGATTTGTATGTTATATGAAACCTTGTTCATTCTTTTTCTTTAGACTAAAAAATACAACAGCAAAATTGGCTCATTTGAACAAATATTTGTGAATAAGAAGAGATGGAGTGCTTCATTTGTATATACTCTGCGATTGAGAATCCTGGACTACAAACACATAGAGGGATAGAAGATAGAGAACGAAATAGAGCAAGAAAGATAGAGTTTTTAATCAACGACTGAGACGAACGGCGTGAAACAAGAATCGAAATCAATCAGAAACTGTTTAATCCGCCCTGGTTTAAGGTAAGGTTTCTAACATTTTTATATCTCTTTCCTTTTTGAATATTTTGTTGTACTTTGTTCTAACATTTTCTGCCATAAGTTTCTGACGATTTTAAATCAAATTGTATGTCGGACACGGAACGTCATATGAAGTTTTCTAAATTGTTGAAATAATAACTGTTTACCTGGTGACGTAGCCTTTTTATAATGTTCGGACAGTTGCGGATAGGTACAGAGAGTGGTGCTTTAGTTCTTATTCCTTATATGGAAGTCAACACTCTCCGCCTCTGTGCCACTACTACGACCAGACATCAATTATATGTGTTATCTCTAGTTCGGTGTTCTACAATTTATAATTTTATTAACTCGATACTCAGCAGTTCGGTTGTTTTCCCTCATCAATTATATGTATGGTCCATTCGACTTTGATTCGACTTCAACCAGCTCTAGATGGGAGCCCATCTACTTTAAATCTTAACTCGATTTGGAAGTAGACGGGTGTCATCGCTTGATTTTTCTTCAAGTTCTTGAAGAAATGCATAAATTCTGCCCAATTACAAGCGTTTTGATTGGTTTAATTTTGTAACTGTAATTTTGGTCATAAATTCAAATTGCTCAAAGTTACAAACTTTTTTCTCATGTGAGATTTGTGAGTTTCTCTAAAAATGGAGTGAAAGTAGGCAAAAAAACGAGTTTTTCCGCTTAAAAAGGTTACGTCATCATTAACTATCGGAGTTGAATGGATTGGCCATGCATTCTATTGTATAAAAAATTCGCCATTTTTAAAGCTAGTTGAAACAGTGTAGAACTTATGGTCCAACAGAGGTTGTAAAAGCAAAAAAATCAGTACTTTTTTCTTTCTTGACGGATGTATAAATAAAACAACCTTTATTGCGACGTAACGACATGGCTTTTAAAGTGCGGAAGATGACACAAAGCTTGAAGCTCTTCCGGAAGAAGGGTACAATCAAAGTAGGTCAAATTTGATTTTCATATGACTGCGATCCGTTCTCTCTATCTAGAGCAGGTTAACACACAAACACAATCAATATAATAACAATAAAATGTTTTTCCAGACACAAAAACTATGCGAATTCGGGGCATTCTGAAGCCAAAAGTATTGAGTGGCGAATCTTTTTTCTGATGTGAGTCTTAAGAAGTACGCACTTCACCAGTAGGATATCATTGATCGATCTTTTGTCAAAAGATGAATCTAGAAGTACCTTTTTAATGCTAAACCATCGCATATCAAAAACATTGGAATAGTCAATAAACCAGTGATTATGTTTCTTTTATTAAGTGATACCTTCATTCTTATTAATTGCGTATAGCAACCTCTTTATATTCTGATCTCGGATTATCTGAGATGATATTGATGGCCTGATGATGTTAATTAAAGCCATCAAGTCATTAAGGAGATCCCGCTAATGACCCATCATGCCTAAAGACGATTTATACAAGGTAGTAAAATATGGTATTTTTTTTCTTTTTATGTTTATTTTAAAGGGCCCTTTAAAGTGCAATCCCTGGATTAAGCTGTGGTGGGTCCACACTAGGATATTTTCTAGAATATTTTCAATGTTTTCATCAACTTTTTGTGTAAGCGTGTTTTGCTGAAGCAGTTTGTTGTGAAGTTTTGGTGACTTTATTTCATTCAAGTAGTGAATGTCCCGAATCATCACTAGCACACAGATTTTGTATGACTTTTAAATGGTGTCATGATTTGATGATGTAAAGATTGTAATTAAACTCCCTCGTGAAGTCGCTGCTTTTCTGGAAATAAAATCTTCTATTTATTTAAGTGGATGATAGAGGGATATAATTTCTATTTTGGATTTTAAAGTACACATAAAGTTGGACGAAATTGGAGGCTCGCTATACAGATGGTAAACAGATTGAAAACTAAGGAACAAAGATTTTTCGGTCGGAACATTTTTTAATCAATGTTTTTAATGTTTTGATGAAAAATATTAGTGGTTTTTTTTTTGTAAAGTTGAAGGATTTTTGTTGAAGTCATGGATTACAACAGCGATAAATTGAAAATGTGGCGGTTGCTCGTCGAACGAGCTGCTATGAAGAAAGTCTACAAACAGGTAATGTCTTCATGTCTATGAAATTCTAATTGTTCTAACTTTAAAAAATATTTAGGATAAAATGCAGAAACTTTTGGTTTTTTCAAATGTTATAGTTGTTGAATCTGTCAGACTTGATTCTTTTCAATTATCGCGGTTTCGTAGTTGATTAACATGGAAAGTGTGTGTCGTTATCAGATAATATTTTCTCGCAACCACAAAGACGTAATTCTTGATATCCATTACGTAATCTTTTCTACAGAAAAATTCCAAAAAGTCGAATGTTTGCCACTGGTTTTAATGTTAAGTATTCAAAACTAACCCTAATCACCCCCGGCTTTTCAGGGTACTTCCGTATAAAAGATTACATAATTATAAATTTTGGAATATCGACGAAATGAAAATATGAAAAACTACAAAAAAAATCAACATAAGTTGTGAGAAACTAGGTGTCAGTTTTTTACTTTTTTACGACTTTACTTTTTGATAGCATTTTAGTCGAAGTATTCTTGTAACATTGAAATTGATCAACAAAAATTCATGATGTAGTGGCTAAAGGGGAATGAGGTCGTGATCTTGTGGCTACGATAGTTATAGGAAAAATTAGAAAGATCCTGACTAAAGTACGGTAGATTTTCATTTGCGACTGAATATATCGTTGTTTTGATTGATAGCTGTAATTTGCTGATGTCAGCGCTTTCTTTGCACAAATTGTTTTAATTATTACTAATGATACCTCTTTAAATTGCAACAAAGAAATTTGAAATTGGTTTCCAGTCTCAAGGGAAATCAGAAATCAAAATTTAGTTTCTGTTTTTCACATATCGTTAAATAAATCGAGTCATAATTTGTGCATGTTTTTTGGAGATGTTGTAAACAGTCGTGTAGAAGCTTCTAATCACTTTTCAAATATGCCTCAAGCTACTTTAAATGTACGATCGCCCTCGCCCTCACCCTTACCTGTTCATCGTCGCCTCAACAGCCATGTGTTGAGTCGCTACCGACGGAAACTTGCCAAGCACAAACGACGACGCAAGTTAGCCATTTTGAAGGTGAAGATAATGTTTTTGTTTTTTTTGCCTTACTATAGTCTAGCATCTAGACGAAGCCTATTTATTTTCCATATACGGTCGGAAAAATCTTTAATGATCAGAAAAATCATAGCGCAGCTGGCCGGCAGTGCGCTCACACCCACACATGCACTCGTAAAGGTGTGTGTGTGTGTACTATTGGGTTATAGACAGTTAGGGTTAGTATACCTATATATAGATATTTGTCGTTCTTTAAATTGTTTGAAATTGCGTTTGATCGGTAGCCTAATGGATAGCTAGCTAGGTTCAGAATCACTGACAAAAGTAGTTCAGTGGTTCGAGTAGGGGTTGGTCTTACGGTTTTGAAAAAGTTTCTAAAGTTTTAGACTTTTCCGACCATCAAAATTTTTCGACAATTGCGCTATGATTTTTCCGACCGTATAATGGAGAAATAGTGAAAATAAAACGTAACAGTGAAAATCTTTTTTATGTGGGAGCCTAGCGATAGAAATAGATTAGAAAACTTTGTGCTACAAATGTCAGTGAGGCCCTTTTGTAGTCCCAACACCTGTATGCGAAAAAAATAATTTCCGATGACTAGAATTATTATAAGGTAAGGATATCGAGACATCGAACAAAGGATTTATTGACTACCTCCGCTGTATCGAACACCGAAATCACGTCTTAAACGACTTAAGTCTAGCCTTGCTACGGAGGTACTTTTGATACGGTTATGTCTTTGTTACGGTCTAGTGGATTGAAGAACGGTGGTAGATTTAGTTTAAAGTCAAATGGACTAACGGGGGTCAAATCAATGTGTTTATGTTGGCCCTTCAGTTTTTCTCATATTTCTACTGGTGAATTAAGCATTTTGAAAGCTTTTTAGTACCTTGCACAAAATAGGCTGGTTTTTTTATTGTGTGTTAGCCTGTTAAAATTTTCGCGAGAAAAAATTTGTGTTAACATTTTTCACTTTTTCACACAAGTTAAATCACGGATATCGAAAGTTTTCCTCCTTTATTATTTCCTTGATCTTCTTCTTTGGTCGTTAAAAGATTTTTGGTTGACTTTATACGTTGGTGTTTTTTGGTTGAAATCTTAAAGCAAGTTATTTCATCGTATTTGAGTAGTTATTAAACGTTTTTATTTTCAAAAATGTCTCAAATCTCGTCCAACAAACTAAGTCCTCGCTTTGGAGTCGCTAAATTGAGTCCTTCCTTTGGGATCCGCGGCCGAACGCGACCGCTCGCCCATCGTTTGGACAGTAGAGGAATGAGTCGCTACCGAAGAAAGCAACGTAAACACCAGCAGCAACGTAAACGAAAATTCGGCGTCGTGAAGGTGAGAAATAGGAACGACCCAATAGCGCCAAGTGTGTACCGTAGATTCTCCATTTTAACGCGTAGACATTTTTCGAAAAATCGTAATTAATTTTGCTCTAATTATTAACGCTTAGCAGGAATTCCAAGTAATTAATTTTCCTAATTATGATATATGCCGCCTTAACACGTTGGATGAAGACACTATATAATTTATTTCCCCCTAATTATTAACGCGTACTTTGAATGCCGAAACCTTGTAATTTATCTTTCTCTAATTTTTACGCGTAGCGTCCAAAATAATTATTTATTGCCATGCGTTAAAATGGAGAATCTACGGTAGGTCTAAAAACACGGAGAGAAATACTATACATAATTTTTTATAACAGCGAACTTTTTAACGCCTTTTTAACTTCATGTGAAGAAGTATGAAACTTCAGGTTTGGACAAAAATTTTCGTTGGACTAAATTATTCGTCGGACAAAAGTGACGAAATTCTTTGGAGGTGACGAAAATTATATCCGACGAATAATTTTGTCCGACGAAAAATAAGTCCGACGTTTTTTTGTCCGATAAGGTATATTCTTCTCTTGTAGTCTTGTAGCCAATAAAACTTTAGAGGCATACTAGTTATTTGTACGCTTTAGTTTAGACAAACAATATAAGCCAATGAATCTTCTTTAAACTGTCGTTAAGCTCTTAATGTTCGGCGTAGACTTGCAGGTCATGTTTGAAACAGTTATTTAAAGATTGTCAGCAATTGTCTACCAATCCAAAGTAATGATAGTTTTCCCCTCCTCTCGAAATTGATTTATCTCTAAAACTTACAAAGATCCAATGCAATATAATGTCGCTTGATTGCGCTATAGTTGCGATATATTGGTATGTTAAAAGGATTACGAGAATGTTTCATTGTTTGTATTTGGACAAAAAAATCACACGATTATTGACTGTACTTGTGAGGTTGTTATTAGTTTTTCTTGTCACATATAGTGAGAGTTGTGATTTCTCAATACACATTTGAGATTGTTTTGATGTCGAGCATTGTAGGGTATAACAGTGATTTGAGGAGAGAAATAGATTACTATCACTTATCACTCGAGAGATCTTGCTTCACAAACGAACGAGGTCAAAATCGGTTGATAATTGATCGTTCATGTTACAAATTTCACCTGCGTTGATCTTTGAAAGAAAGAAAGTACTACAATGTTGTGGGCTGTAGAAAGGTGCTCCTTTCTTCATGGTTGATGTAAACAAGGCCAGCTATTGCTACCATATTCCAGCAGACCACTTTCAAAATTATTGAGAGGGATTGAGAGCGCAGTTATACTATGTCTTTTGCTGATTTTCTGCTATTGTAAAAAACAAGCATATGACCGACGTTGTGTTTGTTTAATTCTCTTTGGTATTTTGTACAAATTAAGCATGAAACTTTTGATACGGAACCCTCTTGATACGATCAATGAAACAAATTCGAATGTTCATATACAACAACCTGTATCTACAGGACAACAACCTGTATCTACAGGACAACAACCTGTATCTACAGGACAAAAGGTAAGTTATTATTGAACAATTATGATTGTTGATGGTGTTTTTCACTTCCTGACCTGTTTCAACCTGCAATCGAGGAAATAAATAGTTGGCCAAAAAAGAACTCTAACGAAAAATGTTAACAATTACGCAATTGGGGACCTATACTATCGTTCTACGAATAAACGCGGGGGGGGGGGGGGGGGGGGGGGGGGGGGGGGGGGGGGGGGGGGGGGGGGGGG
>JAUJPO010053593.1:0-14705 GCA_032270745.1 Tiaropsis multicirrata
ATATCCATGCGGAAAATTTTGACCCCCCCCCCTCCCCCCTGGGTATCCTCAGTCTTCAAATTCTTACCCAATGGATATCCTAGGATATTGAAAATTTCAAACAGTGAGGATACAGATTTTTTCTGAAGAAAACCCATTCTAATGGTGTGAAAGTCAATGAAGTAGAAATTAATTCAACTAAAATTCTTGAGACAGATATATATATATTATGTATGTTTTAAGTGGTTGGCCTTTAGGCCCTTTCCACCTTTCATTTGGTTTAACGTTTGTATTTAGAAGATAAGGTGTTTTAAAGTCCTTATAGATTTAGCCTATTTTATAATTGTTTTTGGGGCTTCGCGCTGAAATAAAAATTGGAAAGGCCCTGAGCATGGTCCGCGCAATCTCAGGCCACGATTGGGCCAGCTTTTGGGGAAAATAAATCCCAGTCATCGTCATCCCAGTTATTGTCCTCACTCGCATCTTTAAAATCCCATAAAAGTTGATGTTTTTTTCTCTTCTCTCTGTCATAATCCAGCAAAAAAGTCTTTAAATGGCTCTAAAAAGATTTTGCATCGGTGAAATTACTTGAAATTTTCAAGAGTGATAGAAAAATACCATTTGAACAACTCTATCCAGCGCAATTTTGAGGTTCTTCTTTCTTTGTTCTTAATAAAGAACTGAAAGATGACACGTGACTTAAAAGAAAAAATGCACATTACATGACGTAGGAAAGATTAAAAGTTACAATCGCAGAGAGTTTGTGCAAGTTTCATCGTGACCCAGATTGTCACAAATGTTTTCCATGTTACCACATTGTTTTATAAACCTGAATTTTTTTCTCCTTTACATATATGGATGTCTATTTTGTGTTAGCAATCTTAAGAGGACGCATTTGGATTCTCTGACTGACATGGTTTGCACAGGCGCAAAAATGTTTGGGCCACAAAACTGTGGGTCGTATAAGGGAAACCACCCAGCCTTGTTGATCAAACCATTGAATATTAATCGATTGAACACTAATTGCAGTCAGAGAAATCGCCCATTTCACATTGAAAGTATGAGTCGGTCGGTCGGTAAAAAAAATTGTTAGGAAATTTAAAACTGCCCAACATTGAGTCCAATTGTCTTAAAAAAAGCTCTGATTGCTTTTTTGTTTTTAGAAAGTGAACGTAGATGAACGAGAAGAAATAAAAAATCCGACAATTTTACCAAATTCCCGACTCTATTTTCTTCAAATTATTTGAGTCGGTCGGGTGACGCGAAGCACAATCCATACTGGATTATAATGTTCTCACATACATGTTGAAACTTTCTGTTTTTATTCTAATTGTTTTACAAACTTAAGTGTGACCATGGAAAAAATTATTACTGATGCAAGCGCATCAAATCACGTGACTTTATGTTTTTTCTTCACTTAAAATACACAGGTGCAAAGTACGACCCTGGACGACCCCCGGAATCCCCCGGAAATTTCCGGGGTGTTCCGGGAGCGACGTATCTAACCTACCTTCACCCCCGGAAACCCCGGAAAACTGGGAGTTCGGGGATTCCAGGGGTTTCCGGGGTGATCCGGGGGGAGATCATCTTAAGCTTGTTGAACTTGAACTTAAAAAAATCCCTCTTGGGAGACTCATCATCAGCTTGTGGGCTTGTGCATAGCTTGGGTTTACTTTCTTTCATCTAACTTTTTCGGTAACCCCCGAATCCCCCGGAAACCTCTGGATACCCCCAGATACCCCCGGAAGCCCCCAAACACCCCGGAATCCCCGGAAACCCCCGGATCGCCCCGGAAATTTCCGGGGGATTCCGGGGGTTGTCCAGGGTCGTTGCAAAGTGTGGCAAAGTAGTGCAAAGTATCACCTTTTCACGGTCATATGGTCTGTTGCTGCTGCTGGCTTGTTTTGCACCACAAACACCATACAGTCATATCAACTTCATAAAAAAAATTTATTTGATGGCATTAGCATTTTTAAGATGTTGTAGTTCTTAGCCAGCAGCAGCAACAAAGTAGTAGTAAAGTACTATCAATTAGAGTTAGTTCATAGAGTTTTGATCCATGGTTTATAGCCTAGCTTTTGATATATTTGAGTTTGAAATTTTGCTGATTCAGCAGCAAACAGCACCAACAAACGAAAGTTTAAACTCAAAATCAAATTCAAATATTCCAAGAACTAGCCACAGAAACACTCATTTTCAAACTAGAAAACGTTTTTTATTAATTATAAATCATTATTAATATAAATAAGATTTAAAAAAGCTAAAAAAATTATTTTGTAAACACTAGTAAAATATTTCTGTCATAGATACATACAAACAGTAATTTTCAACTATAAAAGCCTGATGAAAGTATGATATTGTAACAAATTATAACCAAAGATAGCACTGATTTTCCAAAGAAAAATGGCAAATTTGAAAATAAAACACTGATATAGACAGATAAGAAGAAAATAATTTATATTACACACCACCACCAGCTGGTACCATTTAATGTGACAAATCGTTTTTTTTTAGTCAGAGTATCTTTTCATTACAACAATCATCATCACTTTTTCTATAATGAGGATCATTATGGAACTCATTAAAGTTGCTTTATAATTCCTTCTCTCTGTATTGTTGCAAGCTTTTTATTAGTAAAATGGATACGTCAGAAACCAATTATCTTTTTTATTGTTCTTTTTTTAAACAGAATGAATATGAAATTTCAAATGAAACAGTTATACCTTTTAAGGATTCTTTTGAAATTAATTCCTGTATTGAAATTCTAAAAAATTATTTAAAAAATGTTTTAAAGGTAACTAGAATGTAACTTTAAAGAGCTTACAAGTTTTTCACCCATCTTAAAATATCATGAAGCCAATATCTCTCATATAATGAAGTTAGTAAATGCCTCCTTATTAAGGAATTTAATAAATGAAAGACATAAAGACTTCAAAGATTATAAATTCTATTACACTTGAATTCAATATATATAATATAAATTTGAAAGGCTCAAAACACTTTGATAGTGGTGTCAATTAGAAATAATTGATTGCCATTTTGTCCAACACAATAATATGTATTAATTAAGTTGCTGATATTAAAAGTTTACAAAACTGCTGAAGAAATTTGTCTGCAACGAAAAAATCTTTTTTAATAATCAATATTATAACAAACATAAAACACATTTTACTCTGTTAATATGAAGCTTTCTGTAAGATACACTTAACAAGTAATAATTGATAATTTAAGTGCATTTTATAACAGAGTAAAAGTGAACATTGTAACATCATTGAAATATTGTGGATAGTATTTTAGAAATAATATTTTTCTATCTATCATAACGAATTGCCGGAGTCATATTAATTTAGCATGCTGTGATTATTGCTTTTATACAATGCTATTATCAAGATGATTATCAAGAAACTACCTCTTCACTTCTAACATAATGGCTACAATTTCAAAATTAGCAAACTACTCCTGTAACTACTAAAAATAAGATTGAAATAATATTGGCTACTTTGTGATTTAACTGCTTCCAGTGAGTTAGTATTTAGAATACGTTGGTCCTACGTATTGCTTCAAAACCTACACACAGGAAATACATTAATTAACATTCAGTATACATAATAATTTCATTCAAACAGGGAACTGAATAATTAGTGTTTTGACAAAAAGACTTTTGAATTTAATATTGTATTTTATCTGGTTGGTATCTCTATTTTAGATTTACAAGAAATTAAAAGAAACTTTTTGAGAAAGAAAAATGTCATTCTAGTTGATTTTCAAGCTGGAATGTCCAACAATGAAGCTTCTCACGGACCAAAGCATTCTCATGATAGTGTGATTAACAAGGTATTTAAAGTTCTTTCTGAATATAATATAAGTATATCTGACTTTATCTTTGTTCGATATAATGTTTTTTTTTAAAGACTGATACACCACGTGAATAATAGAGATAATAATAATATCGTGAGCTCGTGGGTGTGGGCGTGGGCGTGGGTCGTGGGCTCAAATCCTACTTGATTTGTTACCTTTGAGAAAACTTGGTTTTTGCATTTTAGTGCAGGACATGTCGATTCATTTAGTTTTAATATGCACTTATTCTCACATTCACAAGAATAAGTTTGTTGGTTAATATGTTTTTTTATCAAAGTAACAGGGCACCTTTGACAATCAGATTCACTAAACTTCTTTTAATACCACATCATTTAAATTTTAATCAACATCTTTTATTCCTTAGAATGCTGATTCTGGTAATGCATCACCAAAACATGTTCGAATTTTTGCTACAGATAACTTAAATAGCGCCGTACCTCACCAACTAGAGGAAATTATCCTTGAAAGAGAAAAAAGTAAGAAATATTAACAAAGACAATTTGAATATTCCCAATATATATAATCTTCCAAAATTATTATCTATTGAACAAAAATTTCAAAATGTACTGCATGCATCAACCCTTGTCCTGATCCTGATATTATCCAGGCTAAAAAGTAATTTTTTACTATTTTGTCCTTTAAAATTCTTTGAATTTTGGATTTGATATTTCTCTTAACAACCTAAAGTTTTGTTTCATCTTTCAGGTCATACTCGACGTGAAGTTCGTAGAGCGCAATCGTTTGAGCAGGATGAATCACAAAAAGCACTTTTCACACCTATTTTCATGAAACAATGCATCGTTATGACTCTTTGGTTTTTCACCAGTTTTGCAAGCATTGTTCTTAACAAATACCTTTTGTCTACATTGGATGTTGATGCAAGTCTCTTAGGTATAGCTAAGTTTGTATATTTTATGGACAAAACATTGATTTGTTGTATTTACAGTTAGTTTTCTAATTATAGGGGAGCTTTATTATTGAGGCTTTTAGTTAAACGGGACTGATAAGATTTTGTTCGAATCATATGCTCGAATTATAGAAGTTCGAATTACATGGGTTGAACTGTAGTACTTTAGTTCATAAAGTTGCTGGAAAAAAAATAATTTCCAGTGTGCATCATCATCATCTTCTTTCGCATGCTAGATCTTTAGTGATGCAATTTTGGTTGAATTATTAGTTTTGATTATAAATATTTAACCCATTGGACTTTTTCAGAAAAGCTCCTTACCCCCATTGTTGAGGGGGTTTAAAATTTTCAACATCCTAGGATACGCAGGGGGAGGGGTAAGAATTTGAAGACCAATGATATCCAGGTGAAGAGTTCGAAATTTTCAATATCCAAGGATATCTAGGGGAGGTTCAAACTTTTCAGCACGGATATCAGCCCCTCAACAAGGGTTACATATTTTTTCTGGAAATGCTTATTAACACATAACAGATGCAAGTCAATTGATTTGAAGATCATTTGAAGATCATTTTTTATAGTTTTGATTAATTTTAATTTTCTTAATGAGTGGATTGATTTTGTTTACAGGTGCTTGTCAAATCGTTATGACAACCTTCTTTGGCAGTATTGTAATGTATGTTCCTTACATTTGCAACTGGACCAGTAGAAAAAGACACAAGAAAATGGAGAACTTCAACCGATATCAATTTTACAAAACCATGTCTATTCTTGGATGGCTCAGGTACGAACGCTATTTCATTCTTTAAAAACTATTTTCAATCTGTCATACAGTGTTTCAAACTATTGAGCATGGTGGTCGAAAGCTACTAATTTCTTATCATTATTTAGTTTTGTTTCGGTATGTATCGAACTTTACAATGAACGGATAAAATACTTCTTGATAATCTAATATGATACTACAGTTCCGTACCCTCGGGGGAAGAGAGGGGCAGGGGGCCTAGGTTCCCCCGAAAGATAACTTTTCAAAGAACTTTTCGGAGAGCTTTTCCTGGTCCATCGGCCCCAACTTAATTGCGGGGCCTACTTAGATTCTAAACATAATTGACCCTCCTAATATTTATGTCATGTCTACGACACTGTAAATATGATGAAAATGAGTTTAGTAGCCGTTAGAGATTCATTAAAAAACGGTTCATAACAATTTTTAATATGGAGGTCATATAACTTGGTCTCCTAAACAGATAGTCACTTAGGAATGTTAAGTTTCAATATTGCCCCTCAAAAATGTATTCATAATATTCGTCTAAAAATAACATTTTATAGTCTTCAGTTTGATGATCTTAATAATTGACCATGGTGTTTCTTAAGTGGCCGATATATTTTTGACCTTCGTTTTTTATGTATGTGATGATTTTTGGATAAGAGATCTGTAGTGACGCCTCTGTTTGTTTTTATATATAGCTCAACTGCAATGATGTGGTTTCTATTTTATTCAAAGGTCTGTTAATTAAGCGGATAATGTCCATTTGTTCTTATGAGTTCAAAGTTTCTTCTTCTTTGTATATGTCTCCATTAAACGGATAATGTCCATTTGTCCTTATGAGTTCAAAGTGTTCTTCTTCTTTGCGTATGTCTCCGTTGAAACATTGAAAAAAAGAATCTACGGAATATTTACTTTCATTGAAAAATTTAACAATCAAACCGTTTTGAACATCGTTATTGTTTCATGTAGAGTTCCACCCATTGTGTTGTCAACTTTTCTTTTGTGGTGGAAAGATTCCTTATAAAAGATTACGTCATTGGAATCCAGCTTTACGCTCAAAAAGTTTACAATTTGTGATGTCATATTTCACCAATCGAATGACTTCGTTTATTTTTCCACCAGTTAATAAAAAAAAAAGCGAGTGCTGCGGCGATGAGTGGAGACTGTTCTTTAATCTAGGATCACGTACCATATTCACGTGTATACGTCCTTTCGAAAATTTGCCATTATTTGTCATATCTGTCTTGCGCAATTTTTACATCGCGTCATTATAATTAACGCGTGTCATGTAAACCATATGATTTGAAATAACACATTTTTTTAAAGACCTGATAAAAAAGTTGCGTTATTCTAATCAGACAAACAAAAGAACGTTCTGAATAATAATTAAGATAATTAGAGAAGTGCGTTTATATTCTTTTAGATAATTTAACTGGAAAATTTTATCCTCAAAATTCAAAGAAAAGTGATTACAAATTTGGTAATTTCTTTCATTCACTAATACTGTCATTCCACTAACAATCAGCATTTCTTTAAGAGATTCTCTCTAATGCGAAACTTAGTGGTTTTCTTCGAAAACTTGTAAGCAAAATTTACTTCCGTAATTTTTTAAAAGGAAAAAATATTTATCTGGTACTAAATTGATTTCTACCAATCAAAATATTAAGTAGACTTGATCACATACAATATGTAAATTGCAGCAAAGAATATCCTCGACTTTTTGGTAGAACTTACATATAATCAATCTATCTTCCAATTTTGAGACCACGTTTGTTCTTTAGTAAAAGAATCTCTAAAAATTGCTTGTATTTGTCTCGATGCTTCGTTCTCCAAACTCGTTTAGGAGACTTTACTACGGAAAACTTGAGTGGTCTCACATTGACAAGTCCGCACCCTCCTTATGAATCACAACAATAAGAGATAAAGCAAAACAGCATTCAATACAAAGGCCAATCCATATTATTATACATACTATATGTACAGTAACCATATGGCTCGATTGGCGCTCGACATCACCAATATTGGCAAGAAAATGAAATAAATTGTTTAGGAGAAAAGTCATTATTTAAATCCTGCCGTTATTTTTCGTTTTCGTTATCGAATTTCAGTTTCTTCTCTTAATGACTTTGATGCGTGGTTCGGAAATAGAAAACATTAAAAATTCCTTTCTCTACTAAAATGAAATAACGTGTCATTCCAGCGGGCATTCATTATTAACACATAAATGCACATTTAGAAACAAAACGAGTTCATTCATCAAATACCATTTAATCACTGTTATCACTAGCAATGATACATATTTAAAGCGAACTTTAGTAAGTTTTGCTCCACCTTTTTGAAAATGAAACAACTCTGATCTACTCCTCCTACTATTTCAATGTCCTATCTTGTTACCTTTTTGTAATCAATCTTCGTGCTATTTGACTAATGGAATCCAGTTTAGATGTCTCAGGTTATGCAACGTTTCGAAATACCACAACTTTTATAGATTCGATGACTGATTGTGTTCTTAAAAACATTGTGATCAGTATACAAAATAACATCTAATACAAAATGAAAGTTTGCTTGTGTTTTGAATAATCTTATCCTTCGTTTTTTTTTAATTCTATTCAAACAATTTTCATTTCCCTTATGAATATTTTCCAAATGAATCAGTATAAACTCTTCTTCCTTCCCTGTCATTCAATCATACAAATCATTATGCGCATGACAGGATTGCTCATTCCTCTTCTTCCTCTTGTCCCGTCAACCGTACATTATTACTCCAATCTGATTGGTCTAGAAGGATTTCAAAGAGTACAATCAATCGTTATTGTACTCTTCGTAGAATACAGGGTGTCACAAACGAAGTGTAAAACACAGACTCGAATTTTGGAACTTTTTTTGGTACCAGATGAATATTTTTTGCTTATATACCACTTTTCGGAGAAAACCACAAAGTTTAGAGAAGCTCTGCTGATGTTTCTCAGTGTTCCTATAAAAGAAACGTCACATTTAAAGCTAATTATTCAGAATTTTCAATGGGAATGGCTTTTTCGACCTAGCTTTCCAATGGAAATGAACATTTCTATACAGTAACCAAATTTTTTTCCAATCCTCATTGATCCTTTTAATTTATGTACGTTTCCCTTAGGAAACAAAATAAATGATTTTTGGCACCAACTTCAACGAATTGTGATTAGACTCTTACCTTATTCAACATTTTTAAAGACCTGAAAATTGTTTTGGCCCAATTAAGTAAACAATCAAATTAAAATTCCTTTTCATTTAAATCAAGTTATCCTACTAATAGTAATTTTTGTCTCTAAATTGCATGGGAAAATATTTCTTTTTGTCAGACCAAAAATGGTTTGTGTGCCAAATCACTTTAGAGTGAAACTCGGGGGGAAGGAACACAATGCCTCATTAGAAAGCTTGATCCAGATATCGTCCTTTATAATATTGTAATGAATCGAGCGCGATACAATACATTCTGTACCATGCCATACCACTCGTTTATCGTTTGTTAGTATACACTTTGAAAAACTTTCTGCTGTCGCCTTAACTCCCACAATTATGTCTATGCTTAGTTTGACAAATCTCAATCTAGAAGTTTGCGAATGGGAACAGCAGACCCTCTACGGAAATGAACATTTGAATTGTCTGTAGGTATCGGGTCTGTGTACAGACAAGGTGTAAGATTGATTCATGATTTATTGCATTGGATCTTTTGACAAATCTTTTCGCAAATGCTTAAAACGCTTTGTCTATTTTTTTCGGTTTTTACTCTTTTTAAACTTATCATACAAAATTAAATTGAAAAAGATTCTTGCGATGTGCTACTCTCCACCAAAATAAATTTCAACCCACCAAGAGTGGAAATTTGGCATTTTAATACAAGGATCTGTAAAACAATGGAATCAATGCCGGTCAATTAGACTGACTCCCACGAAAAATAAATCGAGGTGGTATATAGATCACACAAGCTACACTATGCAGTGACGTCAAATACTGTCGATCGGCGGTGTGTTCTTTAAAGAAGACAAAAAATATATATAATAGCAATTAGAGTTAATTCCTATGCATTTAATCCCTTTGCCAAAACGGTTCTTTCAAAAGTCTGAAAACCTATGCGCCATTTCCCAAATGTGCTGAAGGGTGGTTTTTTTGAGGTCCTGGAAACGTACTGTAAGGGTGTTAAATTTTAAACTTTAGGTGCCCTGTATGTGTAGAAATTTTAGGGTATTGTAATGTTTTGAAAGGTTATTTTTGGGCAGCATATACTGTGCCCCTCTAAATTAACGGTCTCTCAAGTCTGTAAAGTACACACGTCAAAAGTGAATTATGAAAAGGCTTTTTCAGACATCAGTACATCGTACACAGTCAACCTAACTTTACTTAAAAAACTAATTATTAAAACGAACATCATTATTATATATATACATGCTATTGTGATAGGTTACAAGAATGTTGATCACCGGAACTTTAAATAGCACGTAATTTTCTACTCACAACACAATAATTTACTCACAGGTTTCTTGAAGTTAATTCAAAATGTTTGACCTTCTACCACATTAAATGAAGGATATCCGAGCATGAAAAAAGGAACGATTTGGAGTAGAAAAATCCTTTCTAACAAACATGAAAATGATTACGGTTCATTTGTATAAGTTTTCACCTATATTAGCCTATAGTTTGGCATACAATATTTGGCGGGAAATGTGGCTGAATCTCTTACAACTTATAAATTACTGCTTTGACCAATTAAATATTAAGCTTAAATATTTATGTGTAAAACGTTAAAAAGAATTTTACTCTGAAAGGTCATAACATGGTAATTAATGAACCAAAATTCAAAAGTTATACCTCAAAAGTTAGATTTTGTGTTTATTGATAAATTTGAACGGTTATCATAATACGCGCCGTCAAACGGGTGAAGGTCTTTTTGGACACCCGATATATAAATTTCTTTGCAGTAATATTGTATGGAGGATGTCGATTTTTCTTAACACCAGCCCCCTGGAAATCCTAGGTTATCAAAGAATTTCGAACTCCCCCTGGCATGTCATTCAAACTCTTACCCCCCATGAATATCCTTTGTCTTCAAACTCTTACCCCTAGATATATATATTCTAAGTTATTGAGAATTTCGAACCCTCCACCCTGGATATCCTTGGTCTTCCAATTCTTACCCCCTACCTGACTACTGTTTTCTATATCCTAAACATATTTATTTTCACCTTTTTCATAGATGTGGTGCAGTAATTTGTTCAGTGATTGGATTAAAATATGTCGCCGTGTCTTTCTCCGAAACCATCAAATCGTCTGCTCCGCTATTCACCGCTCTCTTCGCTTATTTCCTTTTAAGTAAGTTATTCTTTAGTCAGTACTCTGTCTTCAGTCTTCAGTCTCTAGTTTTCTTCCTCAGAAATAAAGATTTAAAATGTTCGCTTTCCAACTACCATGACGCATGGGTACTCTTATAGTCTCTAACGGCCATTTGATACCGATATATATTTTTTTTTTCGTTTTTTTTTAATCGATACAAAATGATTTCATCGATTGATATATATTAATTCAAAGACATTTAAATTCGAACTCGTCATTTTTTAGCTTTATGGCAATACTAGGCGCGTTTGAATTCTGCCTTAAGAAACAAAGACCTTTATTTCAATTATTTCTTTTTTATACACTGTTTAGAGGAATATTCTGGTATCTACGTCAACTTATCCCTGATGCCGATCATGTTTGGCTTAGCCATTTCAACGTATTCAGAACTGAGTTTCAATATGACAGGTTTCTTAGCTGCATGCACCAATAATATATTAGATTG
The DNA here is from genome assembly GCA_032270745.1 of Tiaropsis multicirrata. NCBI lineage: Eukaryota > Metazoa > Cnidaria > Hydrozoa > Leptothecata > Tiaropsidae > Tiaropsis > Tiaropsis multicirrata. The sequence continues at coordinate 11,320 of JAUJPO010053593.1, forward strand.
GTAAGTTAGTTTTTTGTTTTATTTGAACCTAGTTTGTAAGAACAGGCTGAGATCTGGTCGAAAATAAAGAACGTGCCAAGGCTGAAGTTAAGAATCCAAAACCTTTTCAACTGCAAAGTCCTCCCGACTTTTCAGACTTCAGTAAAATAATTATTACGGTTCTCTAGAGATAATGCATTTTTTTGTTATTTGAATATATAGTTAAGAACATCTGATGCTGAAAATGGTTGGAAAGATAAGCACATTCAACCTCAACCAAAATTTTGATGTTTTATTAGAATAACATGCAGTTTATAAAAAAGTCCTCCTTTTCGGCGTTTACTATTGGCACCATTCGGCTGTGGTTGTTGTTGTTGCTATTTGCCTTATATTGAGAGAAATATTCATTTCGTCATTGTTTACGTAATAATATGACGTCATTTTGTCGGCTTCAAGGTCAACAAATTGTTTACTGCCTTCCGCGTGGGACAACAAACCTCAGTGTTTTGAGATCAAGACCAAATTGCGGCATTTTTTGTAATATGGATTTGGTGACAACAATTCAGCTCTCTAGACAACGCTTTGGGAAGTGAAACGATAATTCTTAAATTTTGGATATTTTTCAAACATGAACTCGAAACTTTCCAACACATTAATCAGAAGTGCTTAAACCGCCAATCAAAATCTTTATATAGCTTTATCGAGATCTAAATTTTTACTTTTAAGTAGTCTCTTTAAAATGGCTACTTCATTCTTAATAGGGAAAATGTCTTTTAAATATTCACCTTATTATAAAAAATGCAAAGTCATCAATAATGATATAACGATGCCAAGAAAGTCACCATGTTGTTTGGCAACGTACAAAAAAACAAAACAAATAAATAATGATAAAGCCAAACACAAAACACGTATAACGACTTTTCATCATCGGCGGCCCACACTTTTCATTCACCAATTAAAAATGTTTCTCATGTTTTGTTTCCTTGTCTCTACCTTGTTCTACTACCGAAAATAAAACACTTTTCTTCGAAACACGAAAGTCATCAAGAGTTCTCTCTTAATTTACCATCTTAAGAAAATTGGTGACGATCCAATTTCTATTTTGTTCCTCGCGTCATCCTTTTTTGTTTTGTTTGAGAACGAGGCTCCGTAAGACTTCTTCAAAAGACACTGCTACAAACATTGATGAAATAATACATACCCTCTGTAAACAAAGTTCTCCGTTCTCTGTTCCAATAGTCTGTTGGGCTACGCTAACTCCTTTTAGTTGAAAGCCAGTTTATCGTAAACTATATAGTTAATAAATTTCCATTCCTCTTAGCATTCAAAATGTGTTTTCCAAGAAGCTGCTATCAGGCGATGATATGAAATTTACGTAAGATTTGCTCAGTTATTCTCTTTCTAATCAATGTATGACTTTATTAATCTCCTTTAGATTTGACACCCCTTTTTAGACCAACTCCCTAGTATAGGCTTTCAGAATTCAACAACTGAACTTAGCTCGCCATTATTAAAGTTGATTAACTCAAGCACCCCATTACCCAGTCTAGGAAAGACAAAATGGGAAATTTCTTTACCAACGTATAAATACTGATTCTATTTTCTCTTATTTCCTTTTAGTCCTTTAGAATTGCAATTTTATACAAGTGTAGCAGCAACGGTGGTTCAAGTACCCTTATGGTTTTTCTTTATCGTAAGTCTCATTTATTTCTGGGTTAGATGTTGGACTGATGACTGATGATTACCATTAACATTTAGGTGTCTTAATTTTCGCGATCTCTAATTATATTACTCCAGAATATATTCTGCCATACAGATATAGATGTAAAACTGTTTCACCTGATTTGTGTGATGGAACCATTAAGGGTTTTTTTTTTATTGATATCTCTAAATAAGATATCAAACGTGTTCTATAGGGATATTACAGTTCTTGTCCATAATACTATCAATATTTAAGCGCCTTAACTTCCGCTATCTTCTACTCGAAACTTGGATAATAATTACTTGTGCACCTCACAAAATGTACAAAGATCCCTTAAGCTATAAAAAACGAAAGCATTCCAGTTATAAAAAACGAAGCACCAATTACGAAAAATGATCATAGAGGTCGTTAATTGCATTGCTGATGCCCGCTTTTCACTGGCTTACTCTTCCATACCCAATCAGGAAATGCTAATTAAACCGCACCGTAATTTAATGCATTTTTGTGAACCCTGTTTTGAACGTCTAATGAAAAATGTATTTTTCGTTAATTCGTAATTATATTTCATCTGTCAACGGGAAAAATAATTTCCGGTCAGCAAATTCTCGTTAAAAAAGAAAATGGCTCAAAAACGTTTACAAGTTGAAGTTCTTTATGAGATGAAAATTGTTCAAATAAGGTCAATTCATGATATCCATGACGTCATCTTTTCTACGGAAACACCACGGGCTTTTGCCACTAGTTTTGGTGTTAAATTTTGAACTCAAAATTTCCAAACTAGAAGATTACGTAATGGATGTCATAAATTAATACTCTGAGCAGAACATTATCAGCAATACTTCACGTCATGATTACAAAATACTAAGCCTTCTTGCAATTATAAAACATGTTTTCTCGTATATTATCTTCAAAATATTTTGATAAAAATTAAAAATTCTTCGAGAAGGAAGAAAGGAAGAATGCACTCCCAGGGAGTTACTCTCTTCTCTTCTGAAAACTTCTGTGTTCTTCCTCCTTGTCTAGTGATGTCGAAATTCTTCATGAAATATTACTCCGCAATATATCTGACATATAGTGATTAAAGATAATTGGTGTAGTTTGTGTGTTAGAGCCCTTAAGGGACTGAAATAAATTATGGTATTACAAATATGATGCTGATACTTCAAGATTTCAATCCAGTAACAATTTATCCTCATAAAGCTCTCATCAGCATCAATAAGTCTTGAGCATATAAGTTATATAGATCAGGCAAATGTTTCGCACTGCTCTGAAAGGTAACCATAGACCCATGGCCATTGGTTTAATATTGTTTTGAAAAACCATATGAAAAAAATCAAGAAAAAAATTTAGCTCAAATAGCTCTACTGTATCAGATAGTAGATTTTTATTTTTTTGGACTACCCCCAAAAGTCGTCGATTTTTTATATCATGCCTTACATTTTTGTCTGGAAACGTAAAAAATCGCAAATAATGCTAAAACTGATTTCCAAATCAGCACCCTTAAATTGACCAAAAAAGTTACTAAAAGTTGAAAAAAGTGAAACGTTTTATGGTCACTGGCCACGGCCTATATTAATGATTTCTAAGAAATGATATATATACTGATTATAATATGTAATATCAGTCATTTAACCCTTTAACTGCCGATCCTTTTTTTTAAGGTTCGACCTATTTGCCGAGGGTAAAAAATTAAGGTTCGAACTAT
>JAUJPO010053604.1:0-10945 GCA_032270745.1 Tiaropsis multicirrata
ACAATCTGAAATGGGTAACTCCCAAGCTCGATCGGTACAGTTAAGTAACCGCAAAAAACGTTCAATACAAGAATTGAATCAATAATAAAATGAAAAATATTTATAAAGTCAGAATACCATAGTAGGTAGCATGATCAAAACATACCTGTTACCATTTGCATTTGATGGACTTTAGAGGTTATGTTAGTTTAAACTTGTAAAATTCTAAGAATTAAATCCAAAAAATGTCCACAAAACAAAACAAACTAAAAATTAGATTTTAAAACATCATCGATGATAGACATGATACATGGCTTGTTGAGGCATGGATGGTTGAGGAAATAAATTGTAACTCCTATAATAAAGATGGTCAAAGAAATGGATTTTGAGATTTCATATAAATGTCAGACCAGATTTTTTACGGAATATGCTTGACCTATCTAAAAAATATCTAAAAAATGGTCTTAAAGTTTTAAGATTTTTAAGATAAGGTATTTCATAAACAAGAGAGGGAGCGTACATAGGCGTACATATAACTTTGCATACCAGGGGCGTATACAGAGGTAGGCTATAACATACGGAGGAGAGTGCTCTAATTATCATATCATTTTATATGGAAATTAATTACACTCTCCGTTAATAAGAAAGCCTATCACCTGCATACTTACTGAAGGGTTACTGGAGTCACTTTTAAAAGTTACAAAACAAAAAAGCTTGAAATATATCGTACGAAACGTTAAGAATTTCGGAAATAGCAGCTATTTTCATGTAACAGATATTTTTATATTTTTCTTATCTCTTTCTCTCTCGCTCTCTCTCTCTCTCTCTCTCTCTCTCTCTCGAAAATTAAAAAAAAATTCTCCTATTCTGAGTAGCAGGATTTAAAAAATATTTTTCTTGTTTTTTTTAAATCGATTACCAAAATGATTGTAATTTTGAAACTCCTAGTTTTGAATTTAAGTATTAAAGATCCCCCCTCTCCCCTAAATCTTCCCCGATTTACGTGAAAGTTTTCCCGATTTTGAAAAGTCGGTATTGCGTGAATTAAAAAAAATCGTGAAAGTAGGCGTGAGTTGAGCTAAGGGTTGACTAGGGGCCTCATAAAACTAGTGACAAAAAGTTGACAAAAGTGGCAATTCTAAATATTTTTCTTGAAAGTTCAAATTATCAAATTCCACTGTAATCTATTGTCTCTATGGTGATTAGGTAAAAACATTGATAGACACGTCATATCTACATAATATTTTATATGAATGTGAAAATAATAGAAAATTTAGTAAAAAACTGATTAAATATTCATGCTAAATAAAATATTTATTTTTAATGGAAACTAGAAGAGTGTACTCTATTCATCTACTTTTATTAATTTTCACTTTTTTATATATTCTTATTTCAAAATATACTACAAATATCTATCAAACGAAACTTGATTGTAAAACATTCAAAGTGTTTGAATTATATATGATTTTAAATGAAATTGTTTCCATACACTTTTCTTTTATTAAAACATAGTTCATAAGAACATCGAACTACAGATCTGGTGGTAAATTTTACCAAAAACTATGAAGAACTCACAATTTGAGCATGGGAATTTTCCAGATGAAAGATTAGACCAAGAGCAGCATTTTAAGACATATATTTTAGGGTGGAGTGTGAGGTGAGGTGGGAAATTTGAGAAATAGTGGATCAAGAACATCCAAGCTTTAACCAACATTTTGATGTTCTTATAAAATATCGTGTATCAGGATACCTTAAGAGAAGAAATTTTGGCGAGAAGATATTTTGGCGATCGGGCCAATTCGCCAATTTTGGCATATATTGGGCGGAATTTATTTTTGCGACTTGAGAAAAAAATTAAATTTGGCGAGAATTTAATTTGGCGGTTGCTTCCTATACCTACTGAATAAGCATAGTGTCCTAGTTGGTTGGCTCCCCCCTCTTGAAAAAAGAAAAAAAACTCATTGCCCCCCCCCCCCCCCTAAAGAAAAAAATCTTGTCCCCCCCCCTCTTGAAATTTTTTTGTATCCTAACAACGATTTGAAGGTTTTACGGTTTTAAACTTTTTCTTTTTATTGAACAAGATTTTTACTGAACAAGATTTTTACTGAACAAGATTTTCTTTGGCCCCCTTTGCATTTATTGGACATATTTTTTTGCCCCCCTTTTCGATCCCCCCCCCCCTCAAATTTTTGAATGGGAGGGGAGGACACTATGATAAGGGGAAGGGAAGAAAACAGAAGAAAAATTAGTTGTCTTCTCTAGATAATAAAAAAAAAACTCAACGGTGCGCTTTGAGTTTTTCACCACAGAATTCAAAAGTGGAGCATATCCGATACAAATTTTATGACGAAATTATGCGCTTTTAATAGAAACAGACCCCAGTTATCCGATATGCTTTTTAAAAAAGACGCAACGCTCAATATCGTCATATGGGGACAGGGGTCATGTGGTATGAATATGTTTTCAGTGTAAAACATATATTCAAATCCGCCTTAAATTATAGCCCATCCCCATAAAGAATTTTACATGATAATTAAATTGGGCCATTATATTTTGCATCCCAACTGGAAAAATATCCGCGGTTTTTATATCCCTGTTGTTGATGTATCTCAACAAAAATTTCACCGGGTCACTGAGACAATGGTGTGTTTCAAGAAAATCCATCATTCAAATTTTGTGTTTTATTATTTTAGAGAGCAGTTGCTTTGGAGCCTATCGTTGTGGAACAACATCAAATGCAACCTCCACCAACGTTCACAGCAAAATCATAGAACGCATTCATTACCTCATAATTTGTTCGTCGGTTGGCACCCTATCAGTTTTAATTCTTCTCCGTTTTTTTTCTTTCAAATTTATGAATTCAAATTTCAAATTTTAAAGTATTTTTGGACATGTTTTAAAAATGTATATATCTATTTCGATTCATTATTATAGTTCTCTTGTATAAATATTACATTATTTTATTTGTCATACTGTAATACATATACGATTCAAATTTAAAAAAACGAAACGATTTCATTTTTCCATTATTGGCCAAAGTCACATCACGTATATAATACAATTCTTTTTTCTGAGAAATGGCAAAGAATAAGAACAATTTAAGAATAGTACTGGGACTAAAAGTACATCTTTATTTTCCTTTTTTATGGATAGAAATAACAATAGGGTTTTTAAAATTCTTTTCAAAAAATTAGAACAAGATAAGAACAATTTGAGCCTAAATTTGGCCAAAGAAATAAGAACCTAGATTTCATGGTTCTTATAGAAAAAGAGTATACTTAGATATCACATCATTAAGAAATAATATTTTGTAAAAGTGGTTACAGAAGAATAATATTTTTGAAATAGTTTTTTTTGGCTTTCTACGTATCTATTAAATTTTGATTTTGAAAATTTGAAAAAAAACACTAAATATTTGAGATATGTTTTACATGGGTGATGTTGTCCTTTAACGTATAAGGTCTTTCGATACATGCGAAATTTTGAAGAGACTTTTAGTATAATTATTTGCGAATAAGATTCATATAGTCCTATAAGCGCCCGTTTCTCGTGTAATTCCACTTTTACCATCTTCCAACGAGACATAGCCTGTTAATGGTACGATGACTATGTCAGGATATTAGCAAAATGAAATAGACTTTGTTGGGGAGTAAAGCAAGAATAGTTACATTTAAGTCAAGAGAAATGAAATGGTCGTAAAAGACAAACTAACTTTTGAAAATTGATGATATCCATGACGTAATCTTTTATAACGGAAACATCCCAAAAAGCTGGGTGTTTGCCACCGGTTCTTGGGATATTACCGGTTATTTCTATGTTATGTAGGTATATGTTTGTATAAACGGTAGGTTAGATTAACAGAAGAGCGATGAATCGATTAAAATATCCCGAAGTGAGTTGAATCGTGCGGCTCGTACTTTTTTATATTTTTGATACAAAAAAAAAATTGTAACTGTATTGAATGACCATAGGGGGAGTCGTCATAATAACGTTTTAATTCGTTTACCACTCTTTTTATAATTAGCTTATATTTGGCTACAAAGATTATTTTGACTCGTTTAGTAATTCATTGACAGTTACTCTTTTCATTTCTTTAGCAATCGAGACACGGCGTAACTTAGAAACGGTTGTAAATAGAAAACGGCGTAGCTGTGATTTGTGGAAAAAAACAAAATCAAAATAGATAAGGAGCTGTTCCCATCAGGGAATACTGACTATCATCAATTATTTACCATCCTTCTCATGTATTGTTCTGGTTAACAATTAAAGATAATTTATTTTCAGTTTTCATCGATAGTTGCTTGGTGACGAAACAAAAACAACGAAATTATTAATTTAAAGGAACGGTAGAAATAAGAAAGCAGTGTTAGTTTTAGGAGGGAATCATTCTGGAAAACGTCGTCCTCTTTCGTAGAGATAGATTTGTTGTCGTGACTAAAAATCATTTTTTGATTTTACTTTATTGATTTTAAAACGACAAAAGTTCTTCTCTTTTAAACACAAACCATCACAAACAAACATGGGTGCTATTGCAAAAGGACATGCCATAGGACATTTGGTCATTGGGGCCATTTTGTTGTTTTGTGCACTTCTCATCATTATTTTAAGCGGTGTCATGGCAGGGAAAGCTGATGTTGGTGCCGTATTGGGACCTTGGTGGGTCGGTCTTATGGTAAGATTCAAATTCCTCTTTTTTCAATTTTATTTCGCATTTTCTTACAACTTTTTTTTTATGATTTCTTCTGAAATTGATATGTAATATTATTTTCAAAAATTTATTAAAATAAATTCTCATGTTTTACAAGCTGAAAAACATGAACATCAAATTTATACTTAAACTCTAGTTTCTTTATTAACAAACTTTGCTGTCAAAAGAATTTTAGAAAAAAGGTAGAACAGCATTGAAAAAGTGTTTTTGCCAGAGTTTTCTTTTTCAATTTTAAATAATTTATTGAACGAGTCTTTTTTTCATTTATCCAAGCTCTTTCTTTCATGTGGTTTTATGGAACTGTGCATTTATATAATCATCATCATTTAATTTCTTATTTGAATGGAAATACAGTTTTTCTTTCATCCTAAATTTTACCTAAATTCATAGTAAATTAAAAAATAGAAAATCTCATTCAAGAGTATTTAAAAACTTATAAACCCTTTCCGTGGCGATGTCCAGTATATTGACATCGCAACTTTTCATTCGCCAGGCCAATGTCCAGTATATTTAGCATCGTGAAAGATCAGTTGTAAAGCCAAATGACAAATATACTGGACATACTAACATGAGTTTTGACCCATCACTACAGATCTGAAAAACACCATTCTCGACCGCTCGACAAGAATTGTAAAAAGTTTTCTTTATTGCTGCAGGATTTTTCAACGATTTTTTATGTATCACAAAACTAGAATTTTACCCAATATTAAAAATAAAGCAAAAAAAATTAATAAAAAAGTACATTTTCGAACAATTCTACATTATGAAGATTTAAATGTTTTCTCTATGTTTGTCTTTAGGTTATGATCCCTGGCATTTTGGGTGTGGTCGCTGGTGTCACTAAGAAGAAATGTCCCGTAAGTATGCTTTTAAAAAGCAACCGAAAATTCAAAAAGCTCATTCACGGGAGGGGATGCGTGGGGAAATATTATACTGTCTAATTTTTGATACTGTAAATCATACCTTCTTTTTGGAGCTTTTTTTGTTGTTAAAAGTTAAGAAATTTCTACCGCCAGGGGACGAGAGAATATTGTAGAGTGAGGGTGTGGTTAAATCGTTGCTATTTTTTGTACTATAACCCAGCAGGCAAACAACGTTACTTCATCGTTGTTTCAACGTCCAAATAACATTCTGACGTTTTTGGACGTCAAAACAATGCTCCATCCTAGTAGAACCATTGGCTATATTTGTACTATTTCACCGCCGGATCTGGTACAAAGATGTATCGATGCTTGTGTGGTCAAATAATTCTTCATCTATCCTTGATAGGCTGTTGGTTTCTTGGTTTTAAGCATTATCATTCTCATTGTGGTTGGTATTATCACCGCCCTTATGGCTATTGTAGTCGCCATCTTGGCCGTCGTAGCTGAGGTTGCTGATGATTGTAAAAAGGATCTTTTCGATCCCAAGCTCTGCAAATGCAGTCATGAAGGTAAATACAATATGTAAATCTAGACTAGAATAAGAATCCAGCCACTATATGGGGGTATAGTGACCATCAACCTCGATTACTGTGTGGATGGCCGAGGTTCGATTCTCAAATTGTCGTTTAGTTGCCTTGGTAATTAAACCAATAATAGCCTCAGCATTTTTTTTAAATAAATTTATTAAAACAATAAAAATATTACGGCAACCACCAAATTAAATTCCTGCCAAACCCGTCAAAATTATAGTTGCTCTAATGTATTTTTATTTTCTATCCTGGCAGGACAAACTTTTGATATGCACGGTGTTGACGGTGATTGTTCAGTTGTTGGAGATATCCATGGATTGGCAACTGGTGTGTTAGCTATGATGATCATCTCGTGTTTGACTTGTTTTGCTGGATCCATTCTTGGATGTGTCGCTGTTTGTTGTAATAAGGTAAACAATGACATTTTTAATTTTGAAACTGACTGTACCCGCCAACCTCGTACCCAGGGCGATAAGCTTTCTGACATTAGAGATGGCGCATACATAAGCATAGGCCTCTTTTTCTCATTTTCTCTCGCGGCCGCCAACGGTTTGCCCTGGAATCGAGGTTGTGTACGCCCATCAAATATATATATTTTATGTGAAAGGTTATCATTAGAAGAAAAGCAATATAACTTGTTAATTGGACCCTACTGAATACAAGACCTCTCCGTAACTTTAGAATTATTTTTGCAACATGATAAAATGTCAGGGATATTTAAGGGTCCATTTAAATCAAGAATATCAATATTCGTTTTCCCGGTTTCACCGATAGTAAGGGACTTGGACTTAAGTCTACTTAATTTCAAACTTTTTTCTGTAATTCTTTTTTTCTTTCTTTTCACCATTACAGAACAGTGCACCTACCAATACAACAGTGATCATTCAACAAGGACAACCTCAGATGAATGGCCAACAACAACCACCAGCATACAATCAACCAGAACCTGTCAAATATTAAAATGCAGACGAGACTCTTCCCAGTAGGTACAATACGTCTTTTCAACATTGTTTCAACGTTGGAGAAAAGAAGTTGAAAAACGTTCTGTGCCTGCTGGTTGGGTGCACCTTAATTCGACGCGTCTCTTGTAGCTTGGTCCTTTTGTGTGTCTGATGAATGCTAATGGTTCACTGGTTTGGTCCTCTCGAAAATTCCTTTGTTAATAGGATTATGAGAAACCATTAAATAGCTTATTCCATGTTTACAATATTGTTTGTCCAAAATACGAAAATACAATTTGCATTTTTAATCCTCTTGTTTTTGCCGTCTGTAGTTATATTAGTTTTATTTTGTTAGCAGATTTTCAATTTTTGATACCAAGAAAAACTAAAATTTCTTTGAAAAAAGCATCTTAATTTTGAGCATGTTACTTTTCAATTTGTACTTAAAATTTTCACCTCGATTGTGTAAATATTTTCTTATAGTTTTGAAAATTAAGGCCCTTTAAGGGATTTTTTTTCGATAAAACTGGGTAATTTGTTTTTTGAGTTATAGCGGTTTGAGGTCTTTGTTCAACTGTAAATCAATGCTGGAATGCCTCTTTGGCTAACGAAGTCTTAGAATGTTTAAATCTTCCAGATAAGAGGAACCAGAGAATCGAAACAAAGCAAACTCACCTTATAAAAGTGACCCGTTGTAATTTTTTGGTTTTAAATATGTAAATAAATGGTGTGTCAAATATTCCACATCCAACGTTTCCAGTCATTTTTTTTAATTGTCTATTCTTTGTATTTTACTAGTTGAAAAGTGCTTTTACAAATTATTAATAAATTAAAGTACTTCAAACAAAAGGACAGGAGGCTCGAGTCGAGTTAAAAGGTTCGAGTTAAGCTCTTTATGACGTCACAAAAACCACATTTTGACGTCATCGTGAAATTTCAGGCAAACCTTAAATCTTACTATGGTTCTCGCATGCTTTGTTAATTTTGGATATGCCTGCATGATGCCATGATAAGGAGTTGTTATTAAAGAAGACTTCATTGTTGCTGTTATTATTATTCATAGCATTACATTTCACAGGTTTATCGACCTCTACGGAAGGGTCTCACTTACAGTGACGCTTCTAATGCAGAAAATAGGAGTCTGTAAACATTCTGTTTTGATCATTATACTCTTGGCATCTTACTTGTAGATTTCTCACGAGGCCAGACAGTCGTTTATCATTTTCACTTTTAGCTTTTATGATATTTTCGCAAGCTTCGGCGTACAACTTGATTCCGTTGTGCTTGTTCGTGGACATTTTGATCAAGTTCTTTGGCCCCAGGAGAGCAGTTGATGCATGTGTATTTTTGGTATCCTAAGATGTACACCCAAAAATCGTTTTCGAGTTTGAAGACCAAACTTTGACTGAATGTTCTTTGGAGATTTTAGCAAAAATCTGCGTTTACAGAATTTCTTTTCATGAATTACTTCATGAGTAGTTGAAATTCTAAAAAACGTTAATCTCCCCAATTTACAAGAAAGACTTAATCTTGATGAGGAAAATATATTTTTTCTTTGGAATTTTTCCTAAATTCTCCATATTTAATTGAAATTTTGTGGAATGTTTTTCTAACTCAATACTTTTAAAGTTATGACTGTTTTTTTCATGAAAAATTTAGTTGAAAAAGTGCCCAAAAACACGTTTTTGAAGATTTTAAGACGAGGAAATTGTAATAATAATTTTCAGATACATCCCTTGAACCAAAAAATAATTAATTCTATTTAATTTTCGTCAAAAATAAGGACATCAAAGGTGAAATACACTTCTTCTTTAAACCCTTCATTTTCTTTGCGATTCCTTTTGATTTTACGATGCGAAAAAAGATAGCGCTAACAGAAAAAATAAAACATTCTATACATTTGTTGGCTGCATCATAAAGCAGAAATTGACATTTAGTAGGTCTGAAATTCGGAAAACAGGGTGTATACTGATCCCTTAAAAACATCTTTAATTGAAAAGATGGTAGGCCCGTACGTATGCATAATGAAGCGTTCGTTTACATTTTGTGCATTCGATTCTCCGTACTTCGTCGTCGTACTTACAATGCTGTTCACAACATCGAACGGTGTCAAAGTCGCTATCATTACAAGTCAACATTTTCAACAAGTCAGGATTTAATGACATTTTAAAATTTTGGTTTTTTTCGATGTTTTGAAGATTTATGGAATTCCGTCATTTAAAACATTTTCAAAAAGAATTCCGGTAAATGATTCCGGTGTTCACCTTTAACTGTAATGCAACTGTTCAGCGTGATCGCGTGAAATATATATAAATAATAATAATAATAAATAATTTTCAAAATCATTTATAACAAAAATCATCTATACCACGCGAAAGCCATCGTACTTTGGGGTCAAATATAACACCTCATCGTGAGGCCCTTGGTATGTTAATCTACATAAAATTTCGCTTCTAACGGTACCAAGAAACCTAGTGCGGAATGTTTTGCACGGTTGACTCCGTTTATTCATAATTCAGCCGTGTACTATTACCAAAGCTACGGTTTTTAATAAGCATAACATTTGAATTTTCAACAAAAACGGAAAAATAGATTTCAAAAACATCTGTAAAGTTTGAAGTGATCTCATCGATTATAAAAGCGTACGTCAAAATTTTAAAATTGGAGGCGATTTTTTTAAAAGAAAATTCATGTCAGATATACCCAACATGTGGCAAGGTGATTGAAAATCTACATGTCGGTTATTATCTGACATTGGCAAATAATAGAAATTTATTATGCACTTATTTTAACACTTCCGCAAAAGAAAGTGGGCTAAAGATAACCCCTCGGCATGGAAAGGTTAATAGGGGGTCTGTGGTTTTCTCTGGAAAAGCTAATGATACTTGTGCATCAAGCAATATATTTTTCTTTAGGATTAGTTGAGCAAGGGAACTGCGACGTGGAAAAGAAGATCAGTGCCTTAAGAGCTGAACGTCAAAACAAATCTTGGGCTAATCTGTTGCCTGAAATTCAGTGTAGGTTTTTGTGATATTATGGACTATGTTATTTAAACAAAGCTCTTTCAAGGAACATGAAAGTACTTTTGTAAACAAACTGTCAGTGTCAGTACACTGAACACAATTATATGTTGGAGTGTAGTAGAAGGAACAATTTCTTTTGGGATACCCTATACAGCCGGGGGGGGGGTCACTCGATTTAAAAACGATGGTATGTGCGACCAAAAATTGGACCTTCAAATTCCGACCCTTACAGTGCAGTGCAAAATTTGCTGAAAAACCGACCCTTACAGTGCCTTTTTCAACCATTTTTCCCCGGTTTTAGCAAAGAATTTCAAAGTTCTCTCCAATTTCCTACCCTTACAGTGCACCTTGAGTATTTCAGAACCTTGAAAAACCTACCCTTAATAAGGGCCGCACATACCGTAGGTCGGACCATATGAGTGCCTCCCCCGGGCTATACAGTAAAAAACTCTTCACAAAAGCATTTTTATTCAATTTCAGATGCTATGAATACGACAGTTGTCTCCAGCACCAAACGGACACCTTATTCAATCGTCTTTGGACAAAATCCCAATCGACTGGCAGCATTTGGTGTGAATTTTGATAATAATCCTAGCATCACAGAAGAAGAATTAGGCGAAGATATAGTAGAAGCACCTCTCGATTTTGAGTCTGTTTCTGATGAGGTGAATACTTATGTTTTTAAAAAAGATTTTAAGCTTCGTTTGGTGGTTTTCTCGGGTCCCTAAAAAGAAATACAGAAAGAAATTTTGAATAAATGGACAACATTAACTTGACTTGCATACTGCTACTACACCACCAGATGACATTAACTTGACTTGCATACTGCTACTACACCACC
>JAUJPO010053615.1:0-14698 GCA_032270745.1 Tiaropsis multicirrata
TGATTTCTAACTCCCCTTCCCCGTCCCCCCCGTCCCCGAAATAATGGCGAAATGAATGCTCAGCTTAGGCTGACCAAAAATATATTTATGTGCCATTTTATATATGTAAATTGGATGATGAACTTTGTGATTGACTTTATTATACTACATTTGTGCAAATAAAGGTTTGTGGTTTGGTTTATAATGTAATACACTCTTCTTTATAAGAACCAGTAAATTTCGGCCGAGGCTTGGATGTTCTTAATTTTGATCCACGCAATTTCTCAAATTTTCCTCCCCACCCTTAATTCTTTCCGTGGTTATTTTTTAACCCACTTTCTATTGCCGAAGTGTTAATATAAGCACAACAGTTATAACCAATGTCGGATATACCCGACATGTAAATTTTCAACCGCATTGCCACATCCGACATGAATTTTCTTTCCTATTTTTCCAATGTCGGATATATGCGACATGGAGTTTTATGGCGAGTAGCATTCCATTGGTCAATAAAAATTTGCTGTATGATGTATATGTCGGATATAGGAAAACTTTGCGAGAGTATAATATTTTTTTTAACTGTTTTAACCCCTTCGGCAAAGAAACTTTAAATTCTCATGTCGGGTATATCCGTTATTGTTCTCATGTCGGGTATATCCGTTATTGGCACGGATAGGGTTGAATATAAATGCTTTCATTGGTTTAAGCTTTCATCAGGAAAATTCACATTCTCAAATTTTGAGTTCTTCATAGCTTTTGATAAAATTTACATATGTAAGGTTAAGTTATGATTTGAGTTTCATTCCATTGTTTGGTTTATAGGTTTCCTTCTATGAAGCTTACCTAATAAATTCTCCCCGTTTTTATTTATCCTAAAAGTAGAGAAATGACGAGTCAAAAAGTTTGATCAGCCGCCCTTCCCCCCATCCGCCTATTGCAAACGAGCGAAACTACATGGTTTTATCGGTAGTATACCATCGCAATCAATCAATAGATTTGATATTAGGTCACTTGAGATGGAGGTGGTGGTCATAGTTCTATTCCTCCAGAACCCCCCTTGGGGTGTTTGTAGCCCCCCCCCCCCCTTGGGGTGATTCCTCCCAAAAAGAAAAGATACCTGATCAGTGACATTCGTTTAAAAAAATACGCTTATACAAAACCCTTCGATGTAATGCGATACTGTACAAGAGAATATTGCTTATTTACATTGATAAATTATCAACAAGATTGCGTAACTACCATCAGTTAGATGTCATATATCCCGAACGTGTAAAACATAAGCGTGCTTTTTTTTACAAAGTTATCTAGCTGTATCCTATAGCATAATATAAGCAATTGCAATTGGTACTTTTTTTGTGGGTTGCCATTAGCATCGCGAAGCAAATAGCTGCTGGTTGAAGCTGGAATGACAATTATGTCTATTTGACGCTTCTCTTCTGACTACTCTGGCGGTTGTTGGTAGTAGAGTCATTTTAAATCAGAAAAGAAAATATCGGTGGTGGAAATAACAAGTGAGTCCAAGAAGATTCAAATTTCCAACGAACGAATTAAACCAATCGAATTTTGACAGCGATTGAATTTTTAAAGGCAAAAATGTCTGGGAAAGATGACAGCAGTAGCAGCAGGGTGAAGTCAAGTTTATTTACAAATTATTTGATTTCAATCACTGCAGCATCAGTAGCTGAAACAGGTCAGTATTTCAATATTTCTTTATTTACGTCAATTCATTTCGTCAGAAAATTGAAAAAGTGACGACTGCATTTAATGAATATTCCGACACTTGCTTTGTCTTCTTCTTCTTCATTTTGCAACATAATGGGCTTTTCCCAACCAGAAATATCCTTTATCTCCCATGTTGAGGAAGTTGGTCACGTCCAGTGGGAGTCACTATGGTGAACAATCCAGAGCAGGGGTCTATACCAATCAGGAGAAAATCCAGGGGTATGCGTAAAAATAGAATATCCAGGGGACATAGGCAAGTGTGTGAAAAATTTCAATGTTGAAAATCCAATGGGGTCCAAAAAGTTTGGTGCGAAATCCAGGGAGTGTAATTTTTGAAAACTGACTTCCCCAACACTGGGGGTACGGATTTTCTGGGACAGCTCAATGAAGAAAGCTAGATACCTCGGTTCCGGCGCTAAATTATACCTTGAAATCTTAGTTTGGTTAGACTGGGACTGGGAGAAACTGGAGTCTAATTATTATCATTGGGCATTCAGTTCATATTTGAGTTTTCCATTTCAGCAACATACCCGTTAGATCTCACCAAAACGAGGCTACAAGTACAAGGAGAACATGCTTCACGTGTAGCTTCGTCCGAACCACGTGCTTATCGTGGAATGGTTGGAACTGCTGTTGGTATAGGTAAGATTCAATTTCACGAACATAATTCATGCAAATCTATTTTCTGATATTCCGATGGCGGTTTGGCGGCCGTCCACGCTAAAGTCGTTCTTTGATGTTGCCGCTCTATTGTTAGTGTAGCGCGTGATTGGTTAGCACTCAAATGAATGCTGGGATATAGACCTCTAACAGCGCAATTTTAAAGTGCACTCCGGCTAGATTCCGTAATCTATTCCTTCCAGATGTTTAAATTTTCCCAACCTTTAGAGCTTTAGCGGAAGAATGCTTCTACGTCTAGTGAAAATATACGTTTTCTCCAAGAGGTAACCAAACAGGTATTGTTCCAATATTGTTCCAACGTCCAAATAATATGCTCTGATGTCGATACAACGTTTTTTGGACGATAAAAGAATGTTCTGATGTCAAAACATCGTTGTTTGGACGATTAAAGAACGTTTTGATGTCGAAACATCGTTGTTTGGACGATTAAAGAACGTTTTGATGTCGAAACAACGTTGTTTGGACGATTGAAGAACGTTTTGATGTCGAAACAACGTTGTTTGGACGATAAAAGAATGTTCTGATGTCGAAACAACGTTGTTTGGACGATAAAAGAATTTTCTGATGTCGAAACAACGTTGTTTGGACGATAAAAGAATGTTCTGATGTCGAAACAACGTTGTTTGGACGATTAAAGACTGTTCTGATGTCGAAACAACGTTGTTTGGACGATTAAAGACTGTTCTGATGTCGAAACAACGTTGTTTGGACGATAAAAGACTGTTTTGATGTCGAAACAACGTTGTTCGGACGATTAAAGAATGTTCTGATGTCGAAATATCGTTGTTTGGACGATAAAAGAATGTTCTGATGTCGAAACATCGTTGTTTGGACGATTAAAGAATGTTTTGATGTCGAAACAACGTTGTTTGGACGATAAAAGAATGTTCTGATGTCGAAACAACGTTGTTTGGACGATAAGAGAATGTTTTGATGTCGAAACAACGTTGTTTGGACGATTAAAGAATGTTCTGATGTTGAAACAACGTTGTTTGGACGATAAAATAATGTTTCGTACCTGCCGGGAATACCTAAAAGTTTCTTGCTAAAATCATACATGTTTAGATTGGATGTACCCAAAGGGAATTTCTGCGATGAATAATTAACGAATAGACCTTTTCATAAGTTACGTCGTGAGCAACGACTGCCTCGTTTTCATACAACTACCGAGGTGGTTATGACTCATGAGACTCAAAATGACACATTTATCAATGGAGTCAAGTTTTGATAAGCTCCCTTAGGATTTGGTTACCATAGCGCTCAATTCACAACAAGGCAGATCGTTGATCGTGATGTAATTTATGAAAAGGTCCATTCCATTACTTATTTGTCAAGAATCTCATTACGTAATCTGAACATCACTCGCCAAAAGGCATAAATAAAAACCATTCTTTTCATCATAGCCAAGGAAGAAGGTTTCTTGAAACTGTGGGAAGGATTACCACCAGCTGTTGTTAGACATATACGTAAGTTGATGAAAAAATTATATTCGTAAAATCATTGAACTACTATTGTAGTCGGACAAAATGTTCATCACCTCCTTAATTTTTATTCACTTTTGTCGGACGGATGTCCGAAGGTGCTTTATTTGGGAAATACACAAACTTGAAATGGTGTTGTCTCAAATGATGCCAGAAAGTCCTAGCACCAAGACCCACATCAATCAAGGTGCTGGTATATTTTCAACACCTGTTTGTGCTGATCTACAAGGTGATGCAACACACATTGGAAACAAGTGTGTAAAAGTTACAACAATGGTCTAACACTATAATCTCCTTTTCAGTTTACAGTGGATCAAGAATGGTGTTTTACGAATATATCCGTAACAACGTTTTAAAGAGAAATGAAGATGGCTCCTTCTCTATGTGGTAAGTACCTAACCTATGTGTGTGTGTGTGTGTGTGTGTGTGTGTGTTTGTGTGAAATTATCAATGATATCCGGGTCGCTGTGAGTATTAAAGGTTCTTACTGATCACGTGTATCAGAAAGTGCTGAATCAGCAATATTCGATGTAACACGTGACGTTCGACGTGGAATTCAGTTGAGTCAGCACTATAAACTGCTGACGAGGAGAAAATTTCTATCGGAGAGGGTTTGGATGGAGTTGAGAGGTGGTCAACGGGAATTTTACAGAGAATGCAATGGGAAACATTTACAACATCCTTCTCCGGACGAAGTCTTTCTTAATTGAAAAAATCCGGATGTTTTCCACTAGTTTACTGTTGAAAATTCAAAACCAATTATAAGACAAATGCCTGAATACAAAACTTTAGTCCCACCCAAATCTTTAAGTCAACTCTTTTCATATTTTGCAGGAAGGCAACTGTAGCAGCAATGGCATCAGGGGCGGCTGGACAATTCATCGCTTCACCAACAGATCTGGTCAAAGTCACCATGCAAACCGAAGGGAAGAGAGTGTTGGATGGTCATAAAAGAAGGTATGTCGTCCAAGTACCCAGCAGATACAGAAAGTTGTTTCAACGTCAGAACGTTATTTGGACGTTGAAATAACGGTATGTACGTGCCAGGTGGACATGAAGGTTTGCAGGTACGGAACGTATTTTAAACGTCCAGACAACGTTTTTGAATAATGTTGCGCGTCTGCTCGGAAAATCCCATCAAAATCTTTTTGTCAATTTTGTGAACAGTTTTAGAGCAATTTTGTCATATAACTAGTGGTGAACATCTGGATGACGTAATCATTTGATCAATTTTTATTTATTTATCGGACACTAGATACAAGGGAGCTTCGGACGCTTTTCTTGTGTTGTTAAAGCAACGTGGTTTTCTTGGTATGTGGAAAGGATGGCTACCAAACGTTCAAAGAGGTGCTCTCGTCAATTTAGGAGGTAAACAAAGGATAATATTTCGATCATCCAAAAAATAATCCTTCCATTTGAGACCACGTCGTTCTTCAGTACAAAAGTCTCTAAAAGTCGCTTGAATAAAAGAGACAATTTTTGTCTCGATGTTTCGTTCTCCAAACTCGTTTAAGAGACTTTACTACGGAAAACTTGAGTGGTCTCAAATTTGTATCAGGTCCACAACCTCCAGGTGACTGTGCAGAAGTCTATTCTTCGGAAACAGTTCAAAAATCCGTTTGTTTGTCACTAGATCACTAGATCCATTATTGAAATTTCAAAACTAGTGGCAGGCAACCGGATTTCTTTAGTATGCTTACGTAATGAGATTACCGTAATGAATATTCCGTAGTAGCAGAAAGTATAACATACAGAACCTTTCTCGTCTTCTCTTTACAGATAAGCACAGTGGTAACGTTCGATAAATATGATTCGTGTTTGAAGAGGCTTCCCATACCCGACTAAGCCCAGGAACAGGTGGCCGTAGATTTTATTATTCATTCTTCTCTTTACAGACGTGGTGACGTACGATACATCCAAACGATTCTTCATGATTCACTTCAATACTGGCGATAGCATATTGACACATAGTTTAGCAAGGTAATTCCAGGCAGTGGAAATTGTTTAAAACGTTACATAGGATACCCCTGTCTCCATAAACAACTGATCAACGCAAAGAGATTCAATCTTGTTAAATTTAAAATCCACCTTGTTAAAAGTTCTCAACGCCCCTTAATGTAACATCAATACACACAACTTAGGTAATTTCAACCCCAAATATTTTTATCTCTGATCATTAATTAAGCAAACTCGTACCCAGCTCTTTGATGTGTTGATCTTTTGTTATGTATTTTATGCAGTTCTTCAGTGCTGTTACTTCCCAATCTGTTACTGCTAAAATCAAATCTCTTTCCAGTTTTTGTTCAGGCTTTGTGGCTGCAGTATTTAGTACACCTGCTGACGTCATCAAGACACGAATAATGAGTAATCCTGATGCGTATAAAGGAATCATTGATTGTTTCACACAAACTGTAAGTTTCAAAGTATATTATTTGCTGCCCACCCACACAATCATACAATTCATACCTTATCGGACAAAAAAATGTCGGACAAAAGTGACGAAATTTTTTGGAGGTGACGAAAATTTTGTTCGACGAATAATTTAGTCCGACGAAAAAAAGTCCAAAGCCTTTAGGCTAAAATTTGTGTTTTTTTGGACAAAAGTGACGAAAATATTTGTTGGTGACAAAAATTATGTCCGACAAATAATTAAGTCCGACGAAAAATTAGTCCAACATTGTTTGTCCGATAAGGTAGTGTAATTTGAAGAGATTCCCATATAACATAAAACATTCAGTGTTATGATATAACGCCTCTCGTCTTTCTTTCTCTACTCTGGAAAGAAATTTTCCATATTTTCCACATTTCGAATACCTTATCGCACAAAACTTGGTCGGACAAAATTTTATTTATCAGACAAAATTTTAGTGACCAACAAAATTTTCAGTCGCTTTTGGCTGGCTAAGTTTAAAATCCGCCCTTGGATAATGATTTACATTTTTATAATATCATCCGAATATTATACTAATTGATATTACACATTCTTATCACATTACCCGAATTGATATTATGCATTTTCATATTATATTATCAGGTACGTAACGAGGGATTCATGTCTTTATACAAAGGTTTCATTCCAACATGGACGAGACTGGTAAGAATACAACTTGTCTCGTTAAACCCTTTTAATAATATCCATGACGTAATCTTTTATATTGAAACATTCTGAAAAGTGAGTTTTATATATTTAACAATGCTCTGAGTGGAATTTGTAAATTTTAAGGTTGGAACTTTACTTCATGTTAAAAAATTGTAAAAGGGCTCGAATCAAACCCCAAAGTGAATTCTGTATAATAATATTAAATATTTGTGTTTTTTATTTCAGGCACCTTGGATCGTTATCTTCTGGCTTACCAATGAACAAATTCGAAAGGGGATTGGCGTCGAAAGCTTTTAAATCATGCAGCGAAAACAATTATGTATATTCTAAACAGTCTATATTAATTCACTTTTCACAAGATATCACTATTATTTCAACAACCTTTTTTGTTTTCATTATTTAAGGTTTATTCGTAATAATCATTAAGCGAGTCCAAGTTGATTTGTTGTTTTACGGGCGAAGCAGTTTCAAAATGTGGGTCGGTCGGTCGGCAAAAAAATTAAAGTTTTTAGAGAATTTTTTTTAAGAATTTGTTTTACCATGGTTATACACAAAATTTGTTTTTTGCACGAAAATGTGTCAAAAAACTTTAAATGATACTTTCATTTCAAAATCAAAATATTTAGTGACTTTCACATTCCATTTTATTTTTATTTCACTTTTTCAAAAATATGGGTCGGTCGGGCCCGTAAATCAGCTAATTAAATTGGTCTCGCCTTACGTAATTGTTTCTACGGAAGCACCCAAAAAAGCCGGTTATTTGCTACTATAGTCTATATAGTCTTATTGTTAAAAGAAGTGGCAAACAGCCGCAGAATTGCAGTTCTAGATTTTGAATGCGAATTTAAGAGTTCCTCCCGATTTCCTTAATACTCGTGAAAGTATCGGTAAGTCGGGATTGCATGAATTACGAAAAGAAATTGCGTAAAAATACGTGAATTTTTAAAACGATGCGTTTTTTTATAAGAACAATCTGACAGAAAGTTTCTGAAATCAAGCCCTAATTGTTCTTAAGTTTACTTCCTGAAAAAGAGCCATTTTGGATGTTTTCAAAGCCCACAGTTAAGCCCTTCCTGGGAAATTTTCCCTTTTTTATGCCGTATTTGGTACTGAATTGAGAAAGACTTCGTCGGGAGAAGTATGTTGTAAATGTTTCCCATTGCATTCTCTGTAAAATTCCTCTTGCTCTTAAAAACATGTTCTTAACATTCTGCCGTTTGAAGCCTTATGTTCTTATATAGTTTGTTCTTATAAAAAGAGTGTGGGAAAATATTTATCTAAGTAAGCCAAGCCACCTGCTGGGTAAGCCTGTCATTCTCTTGTTAATTGTTGTTAAGGTTTTGTCATACCGACCTTCAAAAACAGTTGGAATATTATATCATTTATCAACATAGAAACATTTATGGGATGGTCATGCTAAAGGTCATGGTTGACAAGAACAAGCATTTCTATATTTTCTAAAACAACAGTTGAAAGAATTTCTAAATATTTACAAGATCTAAAAAAAGAATATTGAAAGAAAGACTATTCGTAGGAATTGAGAAATATTAAACGCCTTGCAACGCCCGGCAACGCCCATTATCAGGAATGGTTAATTTCTCGATAAATATTTTAATCACAAATCCAGCTAGCCCGAAAACGTTGTTTTGAGGTCGAAGCGACGCTGCTCTAACGTCTGTACGTTATTTGGACCGTTGAAAGTTCCGTTACTACTGCCTTCCTGCCACGTCATGTCTGCTGTGAGAGAGGTTCACTAATAATGGAGATTTCGTGGAGGAGTAACTGAACACATTTAATACTCCCTATCGAATATCGTTAAAAATACACACATTTTTATATACAATGTACAAACAACTCAAAAAACTGAAAATTTCGAAATAACTTAATAGGTTAGGTTGGACTGAAAATCGTTAACAATTTAACCTTGAAACAAAGGTTGCTTGTAATAAAAAAACTATAAAAAAAGAAGAAAACTATTAAATTAAAAAGGTATATAAATTTATATTTACAATTGTGAATTAAGACTAAATTTCACGAAAAATTGACCAGAAAATACGGAACGTTGTTTTGACGTCGAAACAACGTCGTTCAATCGTCAGAACGTCAATCGGACGTCGTGATAGCGTACTGCTGGGTTATGTTATGTTGCAAAAATTTTTGAAATCATGCTGCATTCTAAATAAGGCTTATCGGGAAAGTCTTTGTAAATGAAAATAGTGACGAAGGAAATTTTATATACTGGGCTAACATATTTGGGCAGATATACCCCGCCCAATGAATATATCATCCACCCCTCTACATTTTGTTTTCTGGAACATCTCATTGGGGCGGCCGCCCCACCCATGCAAACTTTTTTGAGCCAACCGTAGGGGAGCATGAAGGACCCTGTTTATGTAATTTGAAAACATTATGAAAATCAAGAATTAAAAGTTCAAGTTTCAAAAGCAAGAACATTCTTTAAGCTCCTCGAAAAAGTTGATTCTTATTTTCTTGGTGTTTCTCTCACCTCCATTACCTTTTCGAATAAACTTGGACAATGTTGGAATCGAAAACATTTTATTCTTTCTTGATCGAATATTGACGAAACACCGTGGAGGAGTGGTGACCAAAACAGCGCACTCCTTCTTGCTTGTATCCGATTCTCGAGAAACACGATCAATCGTACCACAGCTTAAATCAAAATTCTGACCTTCAGGTACTTTGAAGTAAATGGAGAGATAAGAATAGAGTCCAATTTTCTCCTTCACGGTATAAGTGAACAGATCCTTAGCAAACTCCTTTCCATGTTTTTTGCTTATTTCGTTCAATAAACTTTGTTGGATCTGCTTCCATACTATTTCTGTGTTATCTCGGAAAGCTTTACGATTCTTGCGATTCTTGGGTATCTGCCTTTTATGTTGAACCCATGCCGATTGTTCCGGCAAGCAAACTTTGGTTTGGAACCCACTTAAAGACCACTTAATGATGGGACTTAGTATACCCTTGCGAAGGTTCACATTTTCCCATTTTTCTTCAACATTGCTTTTTGGTGGTGGAACAGCTGATGCGTTGAAGGTGCCACAGAAGCTTAAACACATGATCAGTGATACTAACAACCTCATTCTCAACGATTATGATTTATCCTATAAAGTAGAAGTATAATACACCTTTAGAGAAGAAATTCTTTATCCGTCTATTTCATAACGACCCCTTTTTTCCCAAATACACTCTTCTCTAGTCCTCATTTTCAAACGGATTATGTAATGACATCATTTTTACCTCAACTGTTGCAAAAGGGTTGTCAGTGAAAATTTCTTCTATGTAGAAACCAGGACATTATCACTTCTTATCCTTCTTCATATCCTGGTTTCTACATATTAACGGTTCTTATTGACTAATCTTTTTCATATATTAATATGAGAACCTTGAACCCTTTTGGACACGAGGCTATATTCTTTGGACACGAGGCTATATTCTTTGGACACGAGGCTATATTCTTTGTTAATGGGACAAAACCTACCCTTTTTTAATACCCTGTTTCGTCCGGAACACGGTGACATATTTTAACACCGACCCCATTTTTGTCACTTGCATTTACCACAAAATGTACAACGGAAACGTGAACTAGGAACAAACAGCGCGAAATTAAAACACCGCGAAATACGTTTTTTCTTAAACCGCGAAATTAAATTGCTGCGAAATGTTAGCTTCAACCAAAATTCGAAAAAATCGCGCAAATTTCAACCTTTAGCAAAAGGAATTCGCGAAATTGAAATTAAAACATTTTCATGGAACGCTGCGTCTTATCTACTTTATTTGTTTCAGAGTTTCCAAATGACTACGTGAGAATGCTATGAGAGCTAAATCACATTACTCTCTGACCAGAAAATATCAATTTTTAAAGGACCTCAAAAACCACAGGCATACGTAAAACACCAAAATAACACTCAACTCAACTCTACTCAAAAATTCTCAAATTTGCAAAAAAAAAGAAATCACTTAGAACATCGATGTAAATTCAAAAAATTGCCAACAAAAATTCGTAAATTCAACTTCGTTTTTCGTTTTTTGTTACTTTGACCACGAGTGTTTGTTATCTTGGGTGTGTCTTTAAGTTATTACCTTAAGTTCGTCTAAATAATGGATCGATGCAACAACAAAAAAATATTTAAACGGAGGGTTGGGACCGAATATTATTGGGAACCAAATTCGGGAAGTGTTCTTTGTTTGGGTGTGAAAAAGAAATAGACTTAGGAATCAAAGAAATATAACACTTACCTAAAAACTGTATGTGAAATTTTGTAACTCGACCAGCAACACAATTAAATCAAATCTAGCTAAAACGAAAATGTACAAAACCTTTTATAACAAAAAAGCTTGAACAAGAGAGAGAGAGAGAGAGGTCTGGGACCGACCAAAACACCACGCTGCTCTCCAGTGGTGTAATTTGATATATTTATGATAGGTTTTTGATGATAATAATGTGTGCTTTTTAAATAATGCAAATTTCTTCCATACTGCGATGTGAATGTTTATTGACGCCTTGCATCAAATATCTATTCAACATTCAAAGTTGTTGTTGTTGCATCTCACAAGAACCTCTGCGGTGGAGTATGAAAACAAATCAAAATCAGTACTGATTGGTTGAAAATGTACTCCACCGCTCTACTGTTATTTTGGTTGAAAGTTTGATGATTGAATTCAAATTTTTGTTGCATGAGTTCTATAGGTAAGCCATCAATGTTTTATATATTTACACTTTTTTTTATATAAGAACATAAAACTTCAAAAGCTCAGAACATGTTAAGAACATTTTAAGCCTTCTGATGAAAAGTTCAGATGGAAATAACTTGAAAACAGTTAAAATGGCCCTTTATTTCAGTAAATTTATTTCTTTTTTTTATTTCAGTAAATTTAAGAACATATTAAGAACATTTTAAGGCTTGAATCTCAGAAAAGTTAAGAACACCCGTAGGCTTCCTTCGGTCATAATGTTCTTATAAATTAAGAAACATGTATTGTAGTATTAAGTCGTACGTATGGCTGTCTAAAGCATGCTGGAAGGAGAGCGAAAATGAGTCAAGTATTCAAATCACTTTTGTAAAACATGTGCTTTGAACTGCGAAGGAGAGCTAAATCAAGTCGGCAAGCTTTCAAAAAGGGAATTTTTAGCGCTTCGTGGCAGAGTTTTTTAATGAATTTACTGGTACCTTTCCAAATATGTTTGACGTCAAAGTCTGGTCACAAGTTTTCCCTACCATGGATACATATAAGAATCCAATTCAACCATTCCCTCATTTCATCCCTTCCCAACAGACACACAACAACGTTCCAACGTCCTTTCAACACCCAAATAACGTACTGACGTACTGACGTTGAAAGGACGTTGTTTGGATGTTAAATTTAATAACAATCCAATTCAATCTTATACTATGATTCAATCATGAGTCATTTCTTTGGCATTTTATTTTTGCGATTTTCGTTTCTGTGTTTTTGCTGTTAGGAGTGGTTTAGTGTCTCAGCCTTAATCCTTTAACTTAGGGTAGACCGCACGTCTGAAGTGATCTCTGGTTATTTCTCTCTCTTTGCAAAATATTTCTTGTTACGCAATTTTTATAACCGCATACGAACACAGCTAACCAGCATATGCCAACAAAATCTTTGGAGTACAGCCTTTAGTCTTGTGAAAATTATCTTTTTTGCAAAATATTTCAACAATTGTTTCAACAATGAATGCTAATTAGAAGAATATCAATGATTTCAACCTTATTCATTTACTGTGTAGAAACGAAAGGGGTATCGATACTCGTTATAAAATAATGCCCCCCTACTTTGGCTGAGCACCTCTAAAAGGGGCTGTAAAAGCTGTATCGCGCATGCGCCTCAATCCTCGTGGTTAATGTTTGGAAGAAACGAGGTACCAAATTTTAACGAAAGTCAACGCCCACCCGCTCCCACCGTTAAGTGTTAAGCTCAGAGGGAACAGAAAAACCGTCCCACAAGCCTTTGCGATATACTCTTGACCTCAGTTTTTACAAACGTGAAATGCCAGATTAATCGATAGAGTTAATGTAGTGATAAGAAGGTGTGAAGATGATCTGCGAGTGTCGAATTATGAAATAATTAGTTATCTCCCGCAGTCGTGAGATGACCTCAAAGTAATATTTTTTGGCGTGGATTTGATTAATTTTTTTCGAGATTAATATTTTCGTACAAATTTATATTCAATATTAGCCAAAGGTGAAAAAAAACAGTTTTTTCCAGCAATGTGATTTTTTATTACTTAATCAAAGGATGTACACAGGGTGCCGCTAGAACCCACCAACTTGATCCCAGTCTCCGTAAAAAATGATCAATCGTCTTATCATTGATTTAAAGATGTTTCAACTCTTCCTGTCTAATTGACCAGTTGTTTTGATAAAACGTGAGCTGGCTAGATGTTCACCCTTGACTCAGTTGGTCACCTAAAGTAGTGTTTTACTGTTATTTTCCTGAATTCAATGATTTTCTACTAGATATGGGAACAGGAACTTTTTGTGAAACAGGAATTTCAAGCGAAATAATCATATAAAGTACCAAGATGTGTTTAAACAACACCATTAGAAGCAGCACATATTTTATAAGAACAACCCATATAAGAACAAGAAGGCTTCGAGGCTAACAATGTTCAGATTATGTTTAGCCTAAAAAAGCCAAAGATTCCTAAAAAAACCAAAGATTCTTAAAAATAGCTAAAGATTTCAGAACATTAAGGCTTAAATTCAGAAAAGTTAAGAACATTCGAGAGTTTCTTATAAAAAAACGTCTACTATTTCTTTTTGGAAGGATTTTAAAGGAATTTGCATTTCCGTCATTCCCTATTATCATTTGTATTCAATTTCCACTTCTCATAAACTATTTTATGCGAAAAATAAACAAAACAACAATTTTAATGTCTCTATTATGGTTGGCAATTCTTGGACCTTCAAATGACGCAAATCCTGATTTAGCAGAATATTAGGTTTCCTTTTGGTAGACGAGGAGAGATGAGGTTTTTACAAGAATGATTGTGATTGTTCGTTAACCAACAGGCACTCAGCAGTGTTTCAATGTCCGAAAAACGTTCTGACGTGGAAACAACGTTGTTTGGACGTTGAAACAACTCTCTGTACCTGATGGGTAGAGATGGATCATCTCTATTGTTTCAAATGTGACCAATAGTGCAAGTGTCTTGTTAAAATTCCACCACACCTGGAGGACAGGAAAAGAGGAGATTTTTTTACCGCAAAGCTGAAAGTAAATTTTACAAACGTGCAAGACGGATGGATGGATAAGAGACTCTTTCATAATGGTTGAAATTATAAGCCTAAAATAAATCATACAATAGACTGTTCCAGAAAGAAAGGGTGGATAATATATATTGTCCGGGGTAACTTGAACTTAAATCGTGTCCGGAAGTAACTATGGATGTCAGAGGGACGCTTTTCCGGGGGTTAAAACTACTGCCCAGAATTGAAATGTAAATATCCATTAATAATTTGCCAATCTGCCATTTTGATTGATATTAAACACTCATTCAGAAATCTTAGGGGGGTATTCAGTATTGTTAAGATGTCAAACGTCTGGTTTGATTTCATATGAATCATTTCAGCTTCGCTGAAGTAGAAACATGAAAATGACTTTGTTTTGAAAGGTTCTACACCTACCCTGAGTATCAGAGGCCGAGTTTTCAAAGAAAATATCAACCTCTGACGACCAACTGTAGAAATTTTATCGC
>JAUJPO010053626.1:0-14696 GCA_032270745.1 Tiaropsis multicirrata
ACTTGAAAACTGGTACTCGCTGCTGTCCTGCTTGGCACTCAGCATTAAGGGATTAGAGCGAGGGTAAGTGGAGAAATACAGGGAAAGGAGTGGCGCCCTCCCCTACCTTCGGTTAGATAGGTATCGAAAAGAGAGCCTTCGGGTCGCCCTCGACTGCGGTCGCAAGGTTACTTACTTAGTGTCAAAAAGGTAATAGCGAGGTCACGTTGAGCGAGATAAATCGATCGAGGACGGCTAATAGCAACTCACGATCGTTGTCCCACAAAATCTAGGACGCTCGATTGGTAGTTTGAACGTTCTCGTTGTATACATGTCACCGTCGTCCCCTGATCTATCTCGCTTAATGTAACCTCGCTATTAATCAAGGAGACCCAAAGGAAACTCATTCTTTAATTATATGTTTATAGACGTCGAGAAGAATTAACAGAGGATGAATCAGAATAGATAGGTCATAACAAGATATACTTTAAGCTTTTTTGTTCGTCTTCAATGAACGGACTTTTTTAATAAGAAATTGCAAAGAAGCGACGGCTGGGTACAAATGTCGCTAAACACGTAAGAATAAAAGAAGAAACGAGAATTGTTTCGTCACCGAACCCTATGACGAACTCTATATCTAACCTACTTATTTCAGGTTTCTTGTTGGATTTCATGGGACTGAATAAGAAGTCGAGAGAAAAGCACGTGTAAATTTCACTAAGAAGACGAGAAAAGAAACCAGAATTGATTCGTCGCGGAACGAACTCTATATCCAACACCTCCTTACTTCATAGGTTTCTTGTTGGATTTCATAGGACTGAGTTGAGGAGCAAGAATCATTGATTCTTCGTGTGTATCTGCATCGGGCTCCTCCTCCTCCTCCTCAATACATTGTGACTCATTGCCTTTCGTTGGCTGACCTTCTGGTGATTGCAGTGTTGGTGACGGCGTTGGATTATCAATGGTTTCTTGTGTTGTTGTTGTTGCTGGTGTGGTGTGACTATCCTTGGTGGTAATGACTAGCTCTTTTGGTGGTGTTAGTAGTTTCTGAATATTGTTGTTTTTGGCATTCTGAAATTAAAGAAAATAAAAACTTTCAGATATGACATAAACTATTTTTTAGATATCATGTCCTCTGATGCCTCAGAATGGATCCTATCCATTTGAGAGTAGGAACCACCAGCGCAGCCAGATATTGTAATCCTAAGGAGGTTGCGAGATACAAAACCATGGCGTATACAGAGACACGAGAAAACATATTGTTCTCACAGGTGTAGTGCCTCGTGAGTGCCACTGCATACCATAATGTCTACCCATACTCTTGTATCAAAGTTATACTTGTAGTACACAATTGCTCAATACCCATAAACTATTTATTACGCGACAATAATCCCTGGATTCGAAGTTTATTATCCTAAATTCAAAGTAATCTTTTACCTATATTTTCGAGAACAGTGGCGTACACATATTCTTTAACCAGTGAGTTATACCCTGCGTTCATCGTTCGTTGGTATACCTTGCGAGCTTATTGTCTGTTTTGCCGTAAATTTCCAGGAAACAGAATCTGCCGAGATGTGCTAATTTGATGCGCTCAGGTTTACGCTCCCTTTCCGATAGCTATCTACCCGAAGGTATGGGTGGGCGCCACTCATTTTCCTGGATTTCTCCACTTACCCTCGCTATAATCTCTTAATGCTGAGTGCCAAGCAGGACAGCAGCGAGTATCAGTTTTCAACTTTTTGTTTTAACCCCTCTGGTGGTTGAACCCACAACCTTGCGAACGGGAGACGAACACTCTAACCACTAGGTCACCGTCGTAGTTTTCCATAGATATTAGATCGTACGCAGATCCGACAACTTAGACAGGGATTGCCGCAAAATATGATTACAATCTCCCACACATAACGTTGTTCCAACATTGTTTCAACGTCCAAATAACGTTCTGATATGCCTGTTGGGTTAATCGTCTAATCAATAGTTAAAATAATTATTTTATAAAAATTTATACTCCTACAGAAATTTTGTGCCATATCACTGTCACTAAGAGGTACTTGACTAAGACCGGATGTAAACTTAAAATTTTTATTTTGGGTTTGGCGGGAACAAAATATGGCGGGTTTGGCAGGAACTTAATTTTGCGGATGGCGAAAAAATATATATATATTGGGCAAATACGCAAAAATCTGTTACCTTATATAAATTAAGTTCCCGCCAAATCCGCCATATTTTTTTCCCACCTAAATTTCTCTCCGTCAAAATTTGTTGCCCTAAGGGCTAAGGTAGCTCAAAAATCTACGTCACAAATAAAATTAAAAATTTAGAGTTGAAAATCCTCACACCTTGATTTTATCGGCGTCACACCAATGTTTCATCTGTTTTTTTATATTTGACGTCAAAAAATTATCTTAAAATTCAAAGTTCTTTTGAATTTTTTCTTCTGTCGAAAGTAGTCGCAGAAAGTTTTGAAAAATGCAAATTTTAAGTAAAATGAAAGTCTTTGGTGCAAACATTAGTGTTTCGAGTAAATCTTTGTTCAAGATTGATTCTGTGCAAAAGATTGATATTTCTCGTGCAAACGTTTTCACTCAAAAACGCAAATTAGTCGATTTGTTTTCAAAAATCGAATCCCGAAATGAATATCATCAAATTGGAAAATCTAAGAATCCTCGTGCAATGGCATTTGCATTGGAGAATTCAAACATTAAAAAGTTGAGCAATGGACGCTCTCAAATCAATGTGAAGCTGTATCATCGTGTTTTAAAAGCTTCATACAAAAATGCTGTCTTTAAAAGTCAATCTTTCACTGAGGTAAGTCATCTAGATGGTTAAGCTAAACAGCTTTTACAACTCTACCTGGCTTCAATATCATTTAAGTATTTATTCTCAACTTCCGAGTTTTTACCAGAAAAGACTATACAGATATAGATATAGGCCTCATAGAAGAATTCCTCTTTTTGAAGTAGGAATCATAACGCTGTCAAGACATTGCCGGCTCGGTGCACGCGCCATGCAGATACCATAGTGCATAGTAGTGACACTCCAACAAGGCGTAAAACCTTACGAGTGACACCACACACAATGGCTTGCATATCTAACCACACTCTTGTATCAGAGTTATGATATCCAATTCTCCTCACATGATATGGGTTGACCCGGGCGAAGGTGTAATCATATGCTATGCGAACTGTAGTACCACAGTGGGAATCGAACTCAGGCTTTCTGGACGAGAGTCGAGCACGATGACCACCATACCACCACAACCAGAAAATATTCCCAATAATTTTTCATTGTTACTTAAGCGTAGGACTGATCGATGCTCTTTTATATTTCAGGTACGCGATGTTCTCAAAGCAAAACGCCAAAATGTAAAAGATTTTATTAAACGCGACATGGATGAACCAACAGTCTACAGAACTACAGACCACGATGTCTTTAGTGAATTGGCGGATCAACTCAACAAATTGAAAATTTCATCAGATGTTCGTTCAAATGATAAGACTAGTAGAATCAACAAGCTATTTACAACAACCGAAATTGTCGATAAAACCTTGAATACTACTGTTGACGAAACCCTTGAATCAAAAACATCAAAAGGGCGGAAGAGAAAATCTTTATCAGATGTTGAATATTATGATGGTCATGATGAAATTTATGAAGACTTTAAGCAGGTCATCAAACGTCGACGCATCTAAAACATCTTCACATCATTATCATATTTTTTTTTTTTTGCAAATATAACATCATAAAATAATCAATAATTTTCATTTTTTTCCCGAAAGACGCATATTTGCGTCCTGAAAAAGTAGTTTTACTGAACCAGTCTTTTGTGGCTATAATAGCTCTATATGTCCTCATTTTAGGGTTTTTTTACAAGAAAGAGTATCCCTACTAGCCTGGACCATCATTTGAAGCTTGGATCTTCTGGAAAAATTAGTGGAACAATTTCACTAAAAAGAACACTGAGGAGTCTAAGGATTAATATACTGCTGGTTCTCTGGTTGACGAGCTATCTAATTCAGTTGAGAAAGGATCAAAATCTAACCTAGTGTAAAACGTACCTTGTAGCAATAATTCGCGAGGATATATTTTTTACTGTGATTTATAAGACTCTGATGTTCACCTTCTTGCATAAGTAAAGTAAGCTTGCGACGGCAGTCGAGGGCGACCCGAAGGCTCCCTTTTCGATAGCTGTCTACCCGAAGGTAGGGAGGGCGCGAGTACCAGTTTTCAAGTCTTTGGTCTGACCCGGCTAGGGGTTGAACCCACAACTTTGCGAACGGGAGACGAACACTCTAGCCACTTGGTCACCGTCGCATAGGGATATAAAAGTAGATAAATAAATATATACATACCGCCTATAAGATATACT
Source organism: Tiaropsis multicirrata (assembly GCA_032270745.1). Taxonomy (NCBI): domain Eukaryota; kingdom Metazoa; phylum Cnidaria; class Hydrozoa; order Leptothecata; family Tiaropsidae; genus Tiaropsis; species Tiaropsis multicirrata. Next base: position 4,349 of record JAUJPO010053626.1, read on the forward strand.
CTTCAAAAAGTTGATCTTTCTGGCTTTCAAAATCTTTCCCTCTAATTTGCATAAGAATTCTATTGATCTGTAAATAAGCAAAATAACGAACTTAATAAAAATTAAATGCGGAAAAAATGCAATAGTAAGTTGTTACAAACAATTCTGGACAGAAAAACGATACACGCTTTTTTTATATAAGAATTCACTTTATAAGAATATTTATGATGAAATTAGCTAAAAAGTTAAGAGTGTCCTAAGAATAATGCCATCTTAAATTTTTTTCAAGGTTAAATTTTTATATCTCAAGTTGATTCAGCTGGCTTATTTCGGGGCTTAGTTCTTCTTTTCTTTCAATTAGATGGTTTTTATATCACTTCTTTAACATTTTTGAGACTGAGGCTGATAAAAACTTAAGAATATATATGTTAAGAATATCTTGGGATGATTTCTACCAAAAAGCTAAGAATATTCATCATAAAACCAAAAAACATTATTCTTATAAAAAAAGTATGTATACGATATAATGTAAGCTAAACCGTGCATTATTTTGGTCAAATTGTGCACTTTCAGCAAAACGCATTTGGAATTTGGATTCCTTAGGGTAAAAACTAACAATTTATTCCGGGACCCAAAAAAATGTTAATTTTTTGCTGACCTTTTGCTGATGTAAGCATTTATTTGGTCCAAATATCGTTCTTTACCAAAAGTGAACATATTAGTATTAAAGGTTAAGTAACGGAGATAAATCACGACGACGAACGGAAAGTGAAAATAGTGAAATACGAAAACGTGATTGGTTAAAACGTACTAACCTAAACAATTTTCGTTTGTCGTCGTGATTTATCTCCGGTACTTAACGAGAATCTATGTACAGGCCGCCACAGACGCGTCTAACGTCCTAAATAGCCTCTTGCGTAACCCCGCTGAAAATATTCACTACTATAACGAAATAAAAATGCTAAAACTTACTTCGTATCGTGCTTTGCCAGAGAAATTTGAAGCATGGCCAATTCAGTTTCTAGTGATTGTACCAATAGTTTAACACTGAAACGGAAACAATCCTTTTTTGTGAATCACATCAAAGAACAATCTCGAACATAAGCTCTTTTAGCTAGGACAAAACTTTGCTATAGTGGCTGGGTTGCAGCGAAGATGCCGAAATCGCATCCACGGCTAAAATTTGTCGCAGGACGTTTTACTATATTTTTCGGCGCTAAAAAAAATGTCAAAATTTTGTTTTAGTAATACGAACAAGGAAATGTAAACAAAAAGTTTGCGAAATTTGATTGGTTCCTTTATTAACTGTCATCTTGAGATGGGAAATTCAAACTGGTTGCTTTCACGAAAAATTTAAAATCGTTGCTATTATTTTCCATAAAATCCCATAAAATGTACTAAACTACTCCAAATAATTCCTTTATTAGCGAATAAGTTCGTAAAAGTTTGCCACTTTTCGAAAATCCAAGCCCAAAGAATTTCGCGAATTTCTTTACCTTACGAAAGTTGCTCCGATTAAAGTAAAGATTTTTGGGCTTTTAACTGATACACCTACGAGGAAATCTAAAATTGAAGGTACGGTTGTTACATGCTTTTAGAAGTCCAGGTCTGCATGTACCATGCCCATCCTTAAAACCTATTACCCTTTGGGATCAAATGTAAGCAACCCTGCAGGAACGGGGTGTTAATTCAACGTCCAAACAACGTATTCTTTCAACGCCAAAACGTTATTTGGACGTTGAAACAACGTTCGAAAAAGGGTTCTGTATACACAGAATTACTGGGAATTACCATATCTTATCGGCGCATTCATCTTGATTTCGTGTCCTGCGTAAACTGTTGACAAATGAGTCTCGGTCATCAGCGGCCACACTTTCTAAAAAGACTCTTTGAACACGACCAACGATGGATGAATCTTTATTGAGACAATGGATAGGAGGATCGAAAGAGGAATTCGGTTTAGTCGTAGTTTGATTGTGGTGGCCTTGTTCTTCGAAATCGATTTCCATTAAATCGGGCTCAACATTCACATCCTGAAAAAGTAAAGAGAAGTAAAGTGTGTTTTATAATAAAATCCTGACGTACTGAATTCAGTGAAATTCAGAAAAGGGGACCCTGTCAGAGAGTAGTTTTTGGCAATTTTTGTCTGACTTTAGTCCCTGTCAGAGAGATTTCTTGTGTTTTTTTGGAAAAAGTGCTAAAAATTAAAAAGAAATCGGCTCTATCAAGCAAATTTTCAAAAAAAGAACCCTTACTGGAGAAACGTAACGATCTATTTTTTTCTTTCTTACCCCGGACGTTTGCCCCGGGGATTCCATATGGCGGATCTGAAAACTAAGTTGACTTGATTACCTTCATGCATCTATACACTGGGAACCGAGAAGGAGAAAGATTAGATATTGAAATGATCAAAATTTTCATCTATTCTATAATTATTAGAGAACAAAAGAATAGAACCAAAATATAAATCTTGACTATAGGATAAGGTTCAAATTAGCTGATATTGTTGGTATGTTGATATAGGAATACTTTAAAAGAAGAAACTTTCGCGTTTTTTTGCGTGTTTTGGTAAAATTCCGCGAAAAATTCTCATTAAGCTCATTCGCGAAAGTTTATTCTCGTTCAAAAAACTTTTTTTCAAAATTTGAGAAAATTTATTATCACGATACTTAGGTTGGAAAATAAAAAATAAAATTCGTTTTTTAACCGTCAAAATGCTATTAATCAATATCGATGAAAGCTGAAATCTAAATATTTCACAATATGCCTATTAAAATGTAAATATTTTACTTGAACAAATACCTATTCGCGAAAGTTTATTCCCGCTAAATGCAAAATTTTTGTGAATTTCTTGACACGCGAAAGTTTCTTTCCGCAAAAGTTTCTTCTTTTAGAGTAAAGAGTTTTCATAGTTTTGAGCATCATAATAATAAACAAACCTCGCTGTGGTAAATGACATCGTCTGTCTGGAGTTGTTCTTTGTAGTGATCAAAAAGATCTAAAAACACACGAGTATTTATTAAACAGGGGAGAGGGTGATAAAGTTGCCGGGGTTTAAGTTGGAATTTGATACTTCATGGTACACCCCTCCCTCAAAAAAAATAAATAGAGATTTTGAATTGTCTGAGAAATAAATTTTGTGGAGAAATTTAGCGCTCACGGGGATAAGATTTGGATCTCTTTAAGGGTCGTGGGCAATTTTAGAGTAAGTATGTTTTTAAAGTACAGAAAATAGGTGAAAAATAAAGAGAGAGAGAGAGAGAGAGAGAGAAATCCAGATTTTCTAGTCTATACCTTGGTTAGCTTTGGTCCATTTGATTGGAGAGTTTGTAGGTAATACAATAATTCTTCTTACGTTGAGCAACGATAAAGATGAACTTTCTTTGGCGTGAAGAAGAGACCTTGAGAGAAAAAGGCCGAGAAGATTACTAGTGGGGTTTCTTATGGCGAGATAAATAAGAGGGACGATGACGGCGAGTAAATGTTTTTATAAGAACAAATAAGTTTATAAGAACATAAGGATTCGAGGTCAAAAAATAATAAGAACATGTTAAGAACATTTGGAGGCTTTGGAGAATCAAAAGTATAGAAATAAGAACATTTTTTTCATTTTTATTTTGTACACATGAATATTTGAAGGCTTTAAACCAAAAAAGCTAAGAACATTAGAAGGCTTCTTCGAATTTTAACGTTCTTATGAAAAAGACGTGTACGTGAAATACAAAGGAAGTTAGCGAAGTAAAACGGGACGACGGCGAGTACGGCTTTTTCACGTAATGCGAAAGGAGATTTCGCCTGTTGCAAAACGAGACATGTACGTTCTCCACAAACAAGAACTCTCAAACAGGCAATCGAGCGATCTAGTCTTTAAGGAGAAACGGTCGACAGGTGGCTAGCCTGTCGTCGTCCTCTTTACATTTATCTCACTCAACCAACAGTATTGTAAGATGGAGGATTACGAGAAAAATAAACCAAAAAATGTCATTGATTGAAATCAAAACTAATTTACAACTACATTGAAATAAAGAAAACCATGAAATCAAAATTTTTAGTGACTTTCACTTTCTATTTTATTTTTATTTCACTTTTCCAAAAATTATGGGTCGGTCGGGCCCGTAAAACAACTAATTAAATTGGTCTCGCCTAAACTAAAGAAATCACTTTTTACAACTCATATTGATAAATCTTTCAACAGTTAGATTGTTATTAGATAGAACCTGTTTTAAAAGAGAAGAAGTCGACCTTCCAACTCGATGGTATTTATCGCAGTTAAACATAAACTGTTTGATACCTTCTCGGGTCCGTATCAAAAACAAATTCAATAAGCAGTGCCAGATACAGAAGGTACTCAAAATCTTTGACGAAGTATGTCAACTTTCATATCGGGAATATATAAGCAAAAGCAACATTCTCCGTCAAAGTCTTTGAGAACCTTCTGTAAAAAATACAATGGGCGGTAATCACCTTTTTCATCCTGCTTAAAACCAATTTTTAGGGCGTTCGGTTTGAAATACTTATCAATGTCGTGAATTTGAGCAAAACCTGCAAAAAAGAAGAAAAATCTATGTAAAACTCAAGTCTGTAAAAGTAATTTCAAATGGCACAAAATGTTACAAAATGCATAATGCATAACGAACATTTCATACCTACTGCGTAATGCATAACGCATAACGCATAATGCATAATACCTACTGCATAACACATAATGCATAATGCATAACGCAAAATGCATAATTACAATGGCCCAGAAGGCTCATATTACATTCCGAGTTGAATTTTAGTTTACGAGTTATTTAGCTTATGGGTTACGAGTTCCGAAGACTAGTTTCAAGTTATCATTTAATTGACGAGTTATTTTAAGTTGATAAAACTGGAGTTACTCAAAATAAGAGTTATGTCGAGTTGTTCCGCGTTAATCGAATTTAAAACCTTCCTGAAGTTATATTTTAGCTTGAGCCGATTGCTTTTGGTCTAGTAAATAAGGATTTACTCTTAAACCGAGTGTTCGATGATCAACAGTCCCTATAAATTAAGATATGAAAGGCCAAGTTGCAACTCTCAAAACTCGTTTTTGCAAAATAATACCCATCACATTGCTTCTTAAGACATAAACTTTGCAACTGATAAGTTTTCAACTCGAAAATTACAACTTAGACAAAATTTTCAGTCAAGTTACTCGGAATAACTCGGCTTATCTTCTCTTCAAAAGCTCGGCAGCCAAGTAACTCGATGTAAAACTTTACAAGGGCTTTTCCTATGCAAAATGTTACTTCGACAACTTGAGCAACTCAAAACATTTAACTCATTTCATGTAACTCGACATCTATTGCGTGTTTTGAGCCATCTGGGTCATCGTAGTTATGCATTATGCATTATGCATTTTGTAGTTAGCCATTTTCAAATTTTAAATCTACGAACTTGAAACCTAAACTTTGATATCAACTTGAATTTTTCCAACCTAACGGAACTGATAAAAAGCCAAGTAATATTCAAAATTAATCGACAACAAACCTGGATGTTTGAGACTTTTAACAACTTCTTTATCATTCATCCAATTTTTTGATATTCTCATGACGTCACCATCAGCTAAAGGATTTGAGGATCTTTCATCTTTCCATATTACTTGATGAGTAATTTGATTCCTCGTTGAATTCACCTGGAAAGGCTGTTCGGTAGACGGTACTCTTTGCTTATCGTCTAGTAAAGAAAACATAAAAGATCTTTTTTTTAAAGGCCTACCTGAACCTTTTAGCCGCCGCATCTGCATTTGTTTTACATTCTAATTTTTTAAACTCCAAAGGCAGATTGTGATCACAGTGATATGATTCAGTTAATTCTTTTGGTATCAGTGAAAAGCCCTTGGTCTCAGCTTATTTTGAGTACGTAATATTTGATTTGCAATCCCTTGCTCACAAAATGCGGGCGGCCCACAGAATACAGGTTTTTGGCAAATCATCATTTTGTGTCAATCGTTTGAAAACAATTCGAATTCTTTTCGTGTGCGTGTAGATAACGATAAAACACTAAAAAACTTGTTTAGATATTTTGATATTTAACCCTCTGGAAATTTCTCATAGTATTAATTGATGCACCTGGAAATTACTGTAGCTTCAGCTTGACCCCTGGAAGTCAGATACTTGTGTAGACGATCCTGAGTTGCCTAACTCTCTGGAAGAAACCTCAATTTTACTGGAAACCCCTGAAAATGTTCCAAATACTTGACATCATACTTGATACCCCTCAAAACCAACAAAGCTGTATTTTTTGCTCTCACAACCACCAGACGTGATTTAACATTACAGTTTTTACTTTTTACAAACTTCTTATAAATGTACTTATTAAAATAATACATAATTTTACGACTTCCAATTAAATAAAAGTAATTTAAATAAAGTCGTCGTTTAACAAAAATGTCCTTGAGAGAAAAAGCAATTGAATTTAAGGTAATAAAACCTATACTTTTTAGGTACCTACACATACGGTAGATATAGAAAAATAATTTCTTTTTCAGTGATAGTCACCAAAAAAATAGTGAATTAGTGAGCCACAAAGAGATGTGATTAGAGCACTTTTATAGTAGTGGCCAATATAGCCAAAATAGATCGACTTGCCCAGTTAAAGTTCTGGCCGTTTAAAAGATTGTTTTTAACCAAAATCACAGGCAAATGCATTATGGGCAAGAAATTCTGAAAAATGCAACTTTTAATTTAGGAATGAATTTCTGACAAGCATTTTGGTCATTGAATCCAAAAAATATTCTTATAAAAAAAGCGTGTAGCCTATCTATCCATAAGTAATTTTTAGTAAAATCAAGCACACCCCCATTTCACAGACCCGGTGGGACCCCCTACCCACTGGAAATACAGGCCCAATAAATCGTCCCCGGTGGAAAAATAGCATAGAAATTCGTCCCCACTGGAAAAAGACCCATCCCCATTGAAACACTTAAAAATCTTTAATCCCCACTAAACTTTCATCGACGATGTCTCATCTCCACCAATATTTTGAACAAAGAACAATACAATTTCGTATCCCCAGTGGAAAAAATCCATTTTTGATAACCCCCGTTGGATGTCTCTTTATTTATCCCCACTGGCAAAAGAATTCCCACCGGGTCACTGAGACAGGGGTGTATCAAGCCAGGAGTTTTGTGGGGACAAGGAGGTTGGCAAAAAATAATGTAACACAAACCTGATTCTCTTCCAGGACGAAAGATGAATGAAACATTGACGACTATCAAAAATAGAAACATCAAAATTTCCACATAAAACCTTCCCCGTGTCATTACTCTGTTCAACATCTTTGAAAGCAAAATTTGATTCTCTACTGCCAATGGAAAATCATATCATTCAAAATAGCTAGAAAAATAAAAGTTGATGTAAAAGTAAAAGAGAACTATTTTTCAAAATAAAGTTCCACTCGAAACGACAAAAACGTGAAAAAAAGTAAAATCATGAAGGTAAGAAAAACACTTAGTCTGCAGTGAAATGACAATCAAATTAAAACGTCTCGAAGAACCAGAACAAATATTCAAGGTCACAATCTGTTCACAATTGTGACCTGGTTGGGGCATTTTCAGGGGGTTCATTAGGGGATGTGTGTACATGGCTTTTAAGGCATTGATTTTCTTTTGATAGTCATGTAAGTAAAACTGAAGATCAACATTATAAAATTTCATAGGTATTTTCCTTTGGCATTGTGAAATGAAAATGCGATAGAGTAGGTTGATTTCCAATTTTCAATTTTCAATAGGGAAATGAGAAATTGAAAATGAGATTAAATTTCAATTTTTCATTTTTCATTACAACAAAAAATTGAATCAAATTTGCAAATTTCAAATTAAGAAGGAATGATTACAAATTGAAACAATTCACATTTTCAATATGGAAATAAAAATTGAAAAAGTGTCAATATCCTATTTTCATTTGAAAAATTGAATTGAAAATTATTTGGACGCTAGGTACACGGACAAAAACTTCTCTGTAATAGTCTAAACGGTCATTAAGTTCTTTACAAGTCTTATTCAAATCGGCTTTCTTTGATTACCAATCATTGGGAAGCAAAATCTAAATTAGCAAAAAATAATTATAAGAACTAAAGTGTGAGATGCTTCGTGGATTGAAACCTACATAATTTTGCTTGTTTGAATGTCATTAAAATGTATTAAAGGTCAGAATTTTGTGCTTTAAACGGAGATTTTCCAAGCAAAACCTAAATTTCGCGAATTTAGGGCCGTTGTAAGCCAAAATCTTTCTCTCAAATATTTTTATGTTTAAAGTAGCGGCTGTTTTCAATATTTGATATGTGATAAGTAAAAGCCTTCATTCATCTATATCTAAAAATATTGCAAATTTATGGGTGATTCAACGAGCGGTGACGCTTAGAAATAAGGAATTTTGTGCTTATTTTTGCAAGTTCGTCTCATTTTTGATTAGTAACGGTGTTACCTTTCAATGCAGTGATGAAAAGTGTACAGAATTTTCTTATTCAAAAGGAGTTGAAAGTTAATATTCCCATGAGTGCATGCCTGAGAGTAATTTTTCCCAAAGCAACCAAGCAACAATTTGCTACCAATGATTAGATACAATTAGCTTCATGGTAAAATCTTGTCCAGTTTTTTTTAATACGCCCATCACAGTGTGGACATGAAATATGCTCAAATAGACGACATATTGTTGCTTAACAAATAGCATTAAACGTTTAAAAAAATATATTCTGAAAAATAATCTGGTTTGAAGGGGGTTTGAAGCAATGAAAAATGAAGTGAAGTGAAGTGAAGAGAAAAGCCACAAAAATAGATAAAATATATTCACGGGATCCCAGCACGACCGAAGTAATTTTTCAGACGGTGCGAAGAGGGCAAAGATACATAGGAGCGTGAGTTGAACTAGAAGATACATTACATTTTGGTTTAAAACAGCTTCATGCCCTCTTATAACTTTAAAGGATCAAATTTTGACGCCCTTAGAACTTCTTCCAGTCATTTCAAACTTAAGCTTCATCTCTAAAACATAAATTTGTAGAATGCAAAATCAAAAATTATTCTTCTTTTTCTTCAAGCTGTCATTTTTTTCAAACAAAGTAAAAGCTGAGAAATTTTCTAAAATTAGGAGAAGAATATATTCTTGACAGATGAATAAAAAATATGTAACCAAATCTATTTAAAAATTAAAATTAAAGTAGACGTGAATGATTAAAATTTACCTCTTTTCTGCTAAATTGAAAATGCTTCTTTGTTGAATAATTTGTTTTGATTTTTGCAATTCTTTTTAAATTTTGTTTTTCTTTGAAGCATTATCTGCCTGATCTAAAATTGATAAATGGATTTGAAATGTTAATGAAACACCATTGAAATATCAATCTGCAAAAAGAAACATTGACAGAGAAAGAACTCCCGTAGATTGAATTATTATATTGATTATAAGGAGTAAACCAACCGTCACATATTGAGGACAGTATATCAAAACACTTCCAAACTTTTGATTGATCACCATCAAACGAATAGCACCGAACAGGGGGGAGGAGGTTCTTCGTGGGGTTCATTTTTGCCAATACTCGTAAAAATGTGACCCTGGCCTAGTATAAACAAATAATTGAGAAGCTTCATTTTGAAAATAGTAAAAATTCGTCCAACAGTCATCATCAGTTAAAAATGACCAAATCAATGATGCGTGAATAAATATTAAATATACAAAAAGGCTAAAAATTGAAATAAGAAAAGAGAGGGAAATAAGGGCTAATAGACTAAAAACAAGTGAGTTCTGCAAATATTGTTTAGCATTACTGGTTCTACGAATGTTAAATCTGTTGTCTTACGAATTTCCAAAATTCATGAAAAATAGAAAAAAAACGATGCTAGACACGACACTAGTTTCCTTCTCGTGTTGTCGAAGAAAGGCGACCTTCATCTTCCTGGAAATTATAGAGGCATCATGCTTCTAGAAATCGCGTATAAAATCGTTGCCAAAATAATTCACCATCGTCTGCTACCAATATGCGAGTCCCTCGACCATGAAACACAATGCGGGTTCCGCCCTGGGAGAGGGTGCAATGACGCAGTATTTGCTGTCAAAATCGCATTAAAGAAACGCCGTGAACATAACTGCGAAACATATGTGCTATTCTTAGATCTTGTGAAGGCTTTTGACCGCGTACCACGTGAACTTTTATGGATGGTGCTTATTAAATTTGGAGTGCCACCTAAACTTGTCAATATTCTCAAGGCCTTGCATAAAACAATCAATGTAAAGTTCACAATCGATTCTGTATCACATATCATCGACTGTGGAATTGGCGTGAAACAAGGAGACGTGCTCGGTCCAATTCTTTTCTCCATGTTTATTGCTGCCATTATGATCACCTGGCGTAA
>JAUJPO010053637.1:0-14695 GCA_032270745.1 Tiaropsis multicirrata
GCGGATAGTTTTGTGTGGTAAAACTATACTTTCAATCCTCCAATGGAAGATTGTTTTTTTCTGATTTCCGTCTGCCTTATGGCAAGCGAAAATCACAATTTCGAGAAAAACCGGGTTTTTCAATTGGAAAAACTAGGTTTTTCACGGAAATACCTGGTTTTTCTAATTTTTTCTTACGGAATAAGAAAATCTAGGTTTTTCATTGCGTTGTTTCGATTGATAGCTATTAAAGTCTAAATATCGGTTGCCGTACATTTTCAGAAATACCAAGAATTTCTAAGGTGGAAATAATTGGTTAGTTTCACTTTCAGAAAAACCAAGTTTCTCAAGTATCAAGTAAAAAACTGGCCGTATATGGTCATGACTGCTACATCTTCTAGAAGAAGTTATAACACGTGTATTTTGCCAATTTTATCTATTGTATTTTCAAATTTTCATTCGTGTAGCCTAAAACATGGAGATAGGCACAGCTGATTGTAAGTTGAAACCAATCTATTTGACGATGTCTCTCTTCATTATAGTTTCAATTATTTTTCTACTCCTTTTTATAAAGTCAAGTATTTTTGGTATACCATTAAAACTCTGATTTTGTACGAAGAAATGATTAGGTTTTGCCAAGAAAACAGGCTTTCGATAGCATGTTTAAGGCACCTGCCTGACATAATCCGATTTGAGACGTGGCTTTCCTTCCACCCTGACTTCTTTCAAAGTCAACCGATTCGACCAACTGCGTTGTGGGTAGACGAGGAGCGATTGGTTAGGGTGATTGAAAATCTGGATGAAATGGTCCCTTGATGATTTCAATGACATGGCAATTTATGAATTGTCGTCTGCCAATGACTTGAGATCATTTTTTAGCCTGGTAACTGCCCTTCCGCCCTTGGACTATCCTTAAGGGGTCAATTCGAACCTAAAATCACCCCCATGCTTGACAAAGAGTGATATATTTTTTACTGTTTTGTGTTTACTATTTTTTGATGTCGTTTGCTGTTTGCTTTGTATTTTTTACTTGTAAGTTTCATGATTGTGATATATAAAAATTTTAACAAGTACTATTCCTAGTATTATAGGGGAGTCAAAACACACTCCAATCATCATAATAATTTTATTCAAACCATAACTCATTTGCGTTCCAGTGCTCACGTTCCACAGCTCATCGATAGAGATTCCACATTCCAAAAAAAATTACCGTAGACAGCCCTATCACTGTCACCCTAATTTTGTCATCCCTTATAATTTGGCAGAAAATATCAATTGAACCTCTTTGACAGTTAAATATAAAACTTTAACCTTTTATCTTTCCACCTGTATTAAGTGTTGTTTTTAAATAGGGGTGACAGAATTAGGGAGGGGTTGATGAAGATAAGGCAATTTATGGTACCCCCTTAGTGGGCGACAGAGAATTCCAGGCAAACTTTAGTAGGTATATTGGAATTCCATGATTTTTTTAGGTTACAGTAAACAGAATTCCACGGTTTTGATAGGTTAGTTGTTAATTTGTTACGCAAATTCCACACTTTTTAAAAAACATTTCAGTCAGAGAATCCATCCAAAAGAGTTTCCTGCTAACAAGGGTTTTCGAGGTGTACAAACAAAGTCGTTTTATTATAGATGTATAGATGTATATATACCTGCAAATGCAAAATTATATTTCATTAAAAATTCTTTATAAATTTTTCGAAAGTCTTTTAGGTGTATTTAAAAATGTCAAGTAAAAATGAAAAAAAAAGACCTGGTTTTCATTTCAGAAAAATGGTGAATAAAGGTGACTAAATTCTTCATAAAAAATTATAATATTTTAGATACATACATACTGTACATGGTTTCTCAAAAAATAATGTCAGTCAAATAAATAATGTTTAAATTATTAATCTTTTTTTATGGGTTAGAGGTTTACAGAAATTATCAATCTCGTACCCAGAGCCTGTTTCTCCATTCTTTTGACTTGCATGATAGCCATTTGGAAACGCTATCAAAATCGTAAAAAAAATGGAGGAGAGGACTGGGGACGAGTTTGGGACAGATCTACCCAACAGACTCGATAAATAACTTTATTCCGACGTCCAAGCTCTGTGCCTGCTGGGTACCTGAAGTGACTGAATTTTTTATAGCTTTGGAGATATTGCGTATTGTCTGGGTCATACACTGAGTTATGTTCACTGGGCGAAATTAGAAATTTCCAATAGTGGAAATATACTGAAAATATCATATTTCCACGAATTTCCAACCATTTTTGAAAGATGACATTTCCACAAATTGGAAATATAGTAAGATGACTTTGTCATATTTCCATTTTCTAGCAAATATCATATTTCCACTATTGAAAATCTCTTATTTCGGCCAGTGGTTTCTCTGCCACCTGAAACTCCTGAGACGATATATAAGTGGCTAAATTTCAACAGATGAGGAAAAATTATGAAATCAAATATTGAGCATAGAATAAGAATGCTTTTGAATCGTTCCACAAAATTTATATATATTCTCTCTATCACAAAACAGGATCTGTATCCTCCCTACTTAATACCTTACACGTTAATCTGAAGAAAGAATTCCAACAAAGAAAAGAATCGATTGGTTGAAGAATTTTGGAATTCCTGCCTGTCCCTTATCTCTCTGATTGCTAACAGGATATTGATAGAGATGACACAGAAACGTGAGGAATTGAAAGCTACTTTTTAAAAGTTGAAAGTAAAATCGTATGAAAGAAATGACATCGTATGAAAGAACCAGTGCTTCGAAAGAATTCATTACTTTAGTTAGCTGTTTGAAGTGAACAGGAAAACCCAGGGTAAACTAGGGTTAAGGGATGGCGGACCCTTGAAAAGATTCTTTTGCCAAATCCGAAACCCTTAGAGAGACTTCTGATATAGAAACGTAAGGAATTGAAAGCTACTTTGAAAAAAGTTGAAAGTAAGACGTATGCCATTGTATGAAATAAACAGTGCTTAGAAAGAAGTTTATAACCTTACCTTAGTTAGCTAGCCAGGTACGAAGTGCACTGGAAATCCAGAGTGAAAGCTACTTTGAACGTATATTGAAAGTAAATCGTATGACATTGATTGAGAAAAATAAACAGTGCTTGGAAAGAATTTTATTACCTTAGTTACCTGCGAAGTGCACGTCTAGAAAACCCGGGATGTTAGGTATGTGCGAAACCTTGTCTTAATAATACACTTTTTCCAAACCCTAGACCCTTAGAGAGACTTTGTAAGGTTGAAACCTACCCTTAAGTTCCGCACATACCCAGTAACCATTTTTGCCCGAGTCAACCGTTTGCGCCCGGTTTTAGTCTTTTAGCGATTAAAAGAAATATAGATTTATAAACTTAAAATTGTTTGATGTTTCGCTTCAACGAGTATCAGGATTTCCTTTTTCAATAAGCAGTGGCGCAATTTTTGACGGAGAGGTTTGCTTTTGCTCATATTCCTTATTTGGACGTTTCTCCGTCAAAAATTTTGAGCACTTTCCGTATCCGCCTCTGATAACTGTTTTTTTACCTGAAAATTATCGGTGAATCATCTTTTTCTAAATAAGAGCATACGTATAATTGCCGTCGGCGTAGTATAATAAAGGAAAGGGAATTTTTTGGGATTAAGGAACCGTGCTCACAAAAATGTCCAATTGATTGCGTCTCCAGTAGAACAAACAAGGGGTGGTTAATAAACTGTCCTTTGAAACCATAAAATCAACAAATACAAATGTCATTGATAAACAATCCATCCAGCAGAGGCCTTAAAAAGTTATATCCTCCTTAATGTTTACTCTTCTGATCTACCAATCTTCATGGATACAGCTTTTAATATTTATTGTTTACTTTATTAATTGTCAGTGTACATACTCTACTCTGGACCAGAAGAAGTTGTTATTGTGTATTTGCGTAGATTCAAGATGAACTTGTTAAACATTTTCCCATCATAGGGAATTTGTGAAAACTGTCTATCAATCTTTTGAGTACAGCTTTTAATATCTGAAATAGCTAATAAAAAAAAATCTCTTGTACAAAAATATTTAGTGTTTACTTAATTAATTGTCAGTCAGTGTTGTTGTAATTGGGTATTGGCCTAGAATTTGTTCAACATTTTCCCATAGGGAACCTGTGAAATGGTTTTGTTGTGGAACAGGAATATTCTTTAACTTTAGTGTTTGTTAAAATAAATTATATAAAGATTACGAACATTTCCTTCATTTGGGAACTTTTGGAAACGCTTTGTGTAACAAAGGCGCGCGGGCCCGATATTGAAGCGTTAGAGAGACCGAAATGGATAAGAAACAAAGTATCGCGGCATTTTGTCTTTGATAGGATTTACGACTAATTGAATAAACCTAATGTGAATATATCAATATTGTTAGTTTACATTATAAAGTAATTTGTTTTAGTTAGAAATTAACTCATTTACATCAACCATCAAATTAGTTAACTGGTCAAGTTAAAGGATTCATTGTGAGCTGGTTAAGTGTATATTGGTTGATTGTTTTTCTTATTTTGTGCTTATTTATTTTGGTAGCTTCCTCCTTTATATGGAAACTTGAAATGCGTACACAGTGAAATCTTTTTTCAATCTATCTAAAGCGGAAATTGTATAAAGCGGACATCTTTATCTACGGACACTATTCCTTGGAACAAACGGATTGATTTCAGTCCATTTCAATCCCTATAAAGCAGGCACCTAGATAGGACGGACACTACTTGTTTTTGCACCAATGGTGTCCGCTTAAGAGAGACTGTATCTAGAATTATAGTAGATTCTAGAGTTTTCTTGATCCACGTCAAAAGAAAGAGGAGAATTTAGGTAAGTATAATGTTGAAAGTTTACAATTGTAAAGCCATAGATTGTGCAGCATGAAAATAAATGGTTACAATATGGACTTCTATTCCTATATTGTCAATGGATTGACGTCCATTGGCGTTCACACCCTAACGGGGCGTTAAAAGAGTTGTATTTTCTACTCTCAAAACTGTAAATCGATTTTTAGAATTACATGATTGTTGATTGATAGGTCTAAAAGTGATCAAACTTAAGAAGTAAGAAAATACTACTTATAGATTAAGCATTTACGTTCTCAAAGTAAACAAGGTATTGAATACTACACTTCAAAAAAAAGTAACATTTTTTCCCAAAACATTGCAAGAAGGAGTTAAGAGCTGATTCGTGATGTCTTGCTAAAGAACATTTTGCCGCGACACCTTGGCCAAAAGATTTATGATTCTAAATGTGACTTTGTATTCTAAAGTTTTGCTTGAGGGCTCGTGGTGAAATCAGTGTTTATTAGTTTTTATTTGCTGGTTTGTAGGTATCTAGCGTTATCATACCTTGTGTGAAATGAATGAGAGTGTAATAGTGACTTGACCAAGATTGTTGTTAAACCATAAATTTTGTAAAATGACCGAATAAAAAATTGTGAATGGCGTGTAATTTCTTTTTGATTTGTCAACATTTTGATTTGATGTGAGTGTGTGGAACGGTAATGTTGACAAGCACATGACAGATAGCCCTTCAACACTTTCCAAGGATTTTCACCGCCTTTTGCGACCATCGAAAAGAAATGTTAGATATGGTCTTTTTGTTTTATAAGAATATATTTATAAGAATATCGAGGCTCAGATTTGGTGGTAAATCTTTACCAATACTGTTAAGAACTCACAATTTGAGCATGGCAATTTTCCTACTGAAAGCTTAGACAAAGAAGTCTGTGGGAAATTTGAGAAAAATGTGGATCAAAGTTAAGAACATCCAAGCCTCGGCCGATATTTACTGGTTCTTATAAAAGAAAAGAGTTTGGAGTTTGACGTGCGATCGGCAATCAATCATCTAAGCGCGCGTTAAAATTGTTACACAGCTCATCAATGCATCAAAACGAAACGAATTTGAACGATATTCGTTATAAGAGGAGTTGAGAAGCAGTTAATATATAAGATGATATAAAGAGAACAAAAATGGACTTTTCTCTTCAAAAAACGTATATCATATTTTTGAAACCGTAATGCTCTTACCTCGAAAAGCAATTACTTTGTTATGGCTTGTTTTCGCTCAAATACACACAAAACACACGAAAACTGCAAAGATGGGTTGGATGTGTTTAATTTTCGTTTTGGAGATATTTATTATGGAAAGAAACAGAAGCGGATACAGAAGGTACTCAAAGAAGGAGAGTGTTGAGGGGCTTGTTTACTTCCAAATAAGGAATATTAACAAAGAAACAGCACACTCTCCGTCACATTTTTGAGAATCTTCTGTATCCGTCACTGAGAGAAAAGCCTGTTTTAGTTGACTGTCATTTATTTACTGAGAAGGCGATATTTTTTTCGCAATTCTATTTGTTCTTAGAATGAAGATTTACTATTGAAAATATTGAAAAATACCTGACAAAACTATTATCTTAACTTCTTGATTTTAGATGCATAAGAAACACTAAAGAGGACAAAAGGCATTTCTTCAAGGTTGATTAGAATGAAATACGTAGCAGAAAAGGATCGCAAATTAAACATACACTCATTCGCTAAAAAAAGGAACAAAAGCGAACAAAAGCAGGAAGATGGGAAACAAAAGAAACATTGCAATCTTAACAGCATTTTAATAGCAATTCTACTGTTGTCCATCAACGAAATATCGATTTATGATCAATTAAAAGTCATTAACAACACTTTCAGCTATTGTCACAATAGCATTACTACAGAATACTTATTGGTTAACTAATATAAAAGGAAGCTTCATTTTAAAACTGCGACAGTTGTAGCAACTGCTGATAACTCTTGAATATATTTTCATTGTGATTAAAGAACAGTTCCTTAGTGATCTTGTATGCATTATGGTGTACACACACAAATCCGAGAATTTTTAGAAGAATTTTGTTTAATAAGTAATATATATATTTCTTTTTTATTACCATAGCTAGATAAAGAAAACAAAAGCAGTACAACAAAGCAACACACAACACAAATTTCTTCATCAATTTGGTTGGTTGTAATTATTTGTTTACATTTTTGGCGATTCCTCTTGATTGACACTGGCTGTTGTTTTCAATGGATCGTTGTAATACATGCATGTAAATATAAACAAACCTTACCGCTTTACAAACACTGAAGACACAATGATGGTTATTTTAAGATGGCAATGGCTTTTACTGTTTTTATTATTGACACTTTTACAAAAAGCGTTGACTGGGAAACGCACCAAAGCATTATTTTCGTTACGAGAGTCCAAAGCAGCAAACAGCGGACAAACGAACGCGCTACACAACAAAGACAAGGAGCTGGACACCTTACTACAGCAAACTAAAGAGAACTTGATTAAAGCTTTCGGGCTACGTGAGAACATGATTTCGAACGGCGATAAAGTACAGAAACGCGAACCCCACAAATATATGAAATATATCGCACAGAAATACAAGGAGAACTATAAGAATGGAATTCCGCTGACGGCAAACACAGTTCGTGGTTGCGTGGACATAGGTAGGTGCTTACTCCCACTTATATTGATTACATAGTATTCCACCATAGTACTGCTTACAATTAACGGACCACGCCTTTTATGTACTTACATTCGAAAGTCAGTGCCAAAATGCAGAAATAAAAAAGGCTGTCGTTTGACAAAGTAAGTGACCTCAGTCCTACACGTGATAAATTGAAAGCTTTCCAAGGTCTACTTTATTAGTAGATCGGTTTTTGGTAGTGTTTAAATCTAGTTTGTTAAAATATCGGCAATCAAAACCTTTGCTTAAAATCCATTTTAAGAAATCATTGCATTGACGAAAACTCTAGACTCGACACTGCAATAAACCGACCGACTTAATTAGGCCTGACGAAGGAGAGTTAGGAACTAGTGTAACACATCCAGCTGTATAATATATTAGGTTGCGCGAACATACATTTGCACCCATAGAAGAATAAAGAAGAAAAGAGTTTTTCGAAGAGAAGTTGAGACAGTTTAGATTGGTAGATGAATTTCTCAAAAAGGAAAAGCCATGGTATTATCAGCTTTTGTACATCTTGTACGTGTGGGTGTGAGGACGTGCATCCGGAATAGAAGATTTAAAGAGGTTTTTATAAAAAAAGGGTGTGATGCAAAGTCAGTCATTTTATTGTTGCAAATCGAACAACGTGATGTATCTCAGGTTTTAACAAGATCGGCATCGGCATAATATTGAAATCAGTGTTTTTGAGGAAAACATAGAGTTTTGGTTGTAGATTTGTATTTTAATTTTAAAAACTTAGTAATCTCTCTGCAGGTGTTTCACTGTTACTAGAGAGTTACACGTAGCGTTTGTTGTAGGATTTTCCGCACACAACATTCGGATAGCCTATCGCTTACTTTAAGCGATTAGATATTAAAGAGTGTCTGATTGTTTGTGTATACAGGGCTAGCCAGCATGTCTCTGCTGCTCTAACAACCTCTTCCTGTTTGGCTAAGCACAATTGATGAACCGTATTTTTATTTTGGATTAAAGAATGGTTTTACGAGCTACGCAAGTAAGGAAGTGATGCATAAACAAGATTTTGATCTGGTCAAAGTTTACTATTTAGTAATCAGAAAAATGACGAATAGGAAAGTAACTGTTATTATATGGTCTTATCCCTTATCAATTGCATAGTTGGAATAGATAGTTGGTAACGTCAATATTGATGATTATAACATTTTAGTAGAGGCTCAAGAGATTTAACGGCATGACCTTATGTAACAGCAAATTTTTGAGGCGGTCTTTTCATATCCTTAATTTCTAATTATAAAGGAACCTTTAATAAAAAAATACTTATGGATATTAAAGATGAGTGAAATACTACCCTATTTTCCTTTGATAACGTACATCCAGGTAAGTAACTTTTGATTAAAGGCAAATGAAATGTTGTTTTGCAATTTTCAAGAGAGGAGTATTTGATGAGGCTTTGTGACAAGGGTTTGCAAAACTGTGAAGAGTTGATGAAAGTTTTTATGAGCAGTTGAAGAAATTAACAAGTCTTTAAATCTGTCAAAATGTTTTGACGTTTGTTAAGAGCGCTTTAAAATCTCAAATTAGAGAGCCAATTACATCGTCAAAAAGTTCCTTTTCCGATAACCTTTCACATTGGAATGAACTGAAAAGATTAAGGCATATTACATCAACTTTAAGCGTAAAGGTATTAGCAAAATTGATCTTTATTTCTTAAATGACGTGTCAGAGAAATTTCAAAGTGATGAGTTGTCGAGTCTTTAAAAGCGCATTATGCTAAAATGAGAAACTGTTCCAACGAAAAAGAAACTAAACATTTTTGCTAATTGCGTGTCTGGAACTTGGACTAAATCAATCTTTTCCGTTACTTAAGTAAATCGAATCATGTGAAGAACCGAAAAGAAAATCGATAGTTTCTTCCATATAAAGTCGAAAAGCTAAGAACATGCTGATTAATAACATATTAAGAACATTATAAGACTTCGCAGTGTTCTCATGAAAAAAAAATCGTGTACTTTCGTTTGCATGACGCAAAGAAAAAAGCTTTTTAGGATCAGTAGTTAAAATAAATAAGTCATGATCAACAATATTCTTCAACATCGGTTTAGTTTGAACGCGTTGTTTTGGCATCTAAACAACGTTGTTTCAACGTCAGAACGTTATTTGGACGTTGAAACAATATTTCAACGTCGTGTGTCTGCTGTGAAATAGCGTAACATAAATTTACGGCGTTAAAACAACGTTGAAATAACGTCGTCTTCCTGCTGAGCTTTTCTAGACCCCTTTTCTCTCTTACGTTCACTTCGAAAGCTTTCTTCAAAATGACAACAGAAAAATCTTATGAGCAGCACGAAGTAGGGGAAAGCAAATTGGACAAAATAAGAAGTGACAGTGTCATGAAAATTTTCATGTGAAATTTCGTAAATCATTAATGGGTATTAACAAATTTTATTACTTGATCTTCATTGAGCCCATATTAGAGCATTAACAATATCATTAAATTCTTTCTTGATTTAACCGCACAACTCCGTCCTTCATCAAATGTAATTAAATCAGAAAATTATGCCAAAATCTATTTGTTTTTCTCCTCCTCATAAATTTATGTTACGTTATTTCCCAGCAGAGACACATCGTTATTTCAAGATTGTTTCAGCGTCCAAATAACGTACTGACGTTGGAACAACGTTGTTTGGACGTTGAAACAACGTTCCGTGTCTGCTGGGAAAATATGTTATGCTGTGATGTAACTTTTAGCCTAAATTGTGATTGGTTGCGGAGAGGCCTAGAACCGAGTATAATCTCCACAAATTTAGGACATGTAAGTTTGTTATTAATTATAAACTAAGTTTTTTTAAAAATTATGTCAATCACATTCATTTTATTCAGGGGTCGTTTGATAGCCATTCAAGTTTCGATGCAAACCATTAAAAAGCCACAATGGTGATACTTAGCACGATTTAACATGATTAATTAGACATCTTTTTGGATCGTTTTAGCATCTTAATCATCCTCGTCATCATCAGGATTGATGCGATCATCAGAGAAATGAAATTTCCGTGAAAGTTGGTTTTTAGAAAATTCTAACACCTATCATATTCATTTTGTTCCATCATAAGAAAGTCTTTTAATTTTCTGTAAAAGCAAGTTCTTACACTGATAATTCATCATGCTTATTAGTTTGATAGTTTCTGCCACGCCCCTTGGTGGGGCTTCACTGACAAAAGTCTTGTTTATGGTGTAGAGATTTAGATTTATTGATAGAATTAACAATTGCACATTTGCATGATTAGACAGTCAAATGCTTCTTTAAAAGTACCTCAGTCAGCTAAAATTTGAAAAGTATATACATGTGTCATGTATGTTATGACCGATGACGTCATTACCCAATCAAAGTTGAATCTCATTATTATTAAGTAATCTAAAAAATCAGCATAATTTCAAAATAAAACAAAACAAAACAGAAAATTTACTTCTCTGGTATGAAGTCAATTATTTGTATTATGGAGATAATTGAAGAAAAGAAATTGTGATATCCTCCCTAATAACAGAAAATCCGGTGCTTAGTGACATTTCTGACGCAGATTCAAAAATCATTTAAAAAATAATCATTACATTTATACATTCCTTACAAAAAAAAGGATAATAGCCTTGATTAATGAACCTTAATTAAGGTGAGATAATTTTCCTGAACAAGAAACGAAAATATACGTATAGGACATCGCAGTAACAACTAATAATGAAAACAGCGGAAAATGTTCTGTACGACATTGGACCTAGAAGCTTAAGGCCTGTCTCTAGCGAGAGTATAGCGCGCGCCGTTCATGTTTCTCTGTTCTGATTGGTCTCGGAGATAACATTACGTAACAAACTGACGTATAAAGCAAGAGCTGCACCTGCTGAGTGAAGACCGGGCTTTATTTGCAACCTTATGCAATCTACATAGTCAAAATTCGTTAATCGTGTTTTATTAATACTTCTTTAATACCATAATGTGGACATTATGAGATATTAGCGAATTTTACGCTTCCATTTATTGTGGTATCGTTTAAGGGTAATTAAAAAAACACAGGAATTGCAAAATACCTTGCTATAAATATCTTGATCAGAACAAATTAACTTGATGACGTCATAAGAAAAAGTAGCAAATTTTCACATCACGAACAAAAATGATAAACTTTTTTCCTCCTTTGCGCGAACTTTTTTTCCTCATTTCTTGATGCAGTGTCGTGGATAATTATGTTGTTCGAGAATAAGAACAATTTGGTTATTTATGCTCACAACGAAATTTTCAATACATATTTTTTTGAAAACAATTGGGTGAAAATTCAAATTGAATTCAATTTCTTTTGTTGCCTTAACCCAATACAAAACCAAATCAGCAGCTTAGTCCACGATAAGGAAAATCATTTGCTTTAAAAATATAATTAGGAAATAAAGGTATCATTGAAAGAAAATTTGAGCGATAATCTAAAAGTTCCTGTTTACGTCGTGTCTGGAAATCGAATTTTTGCTAATTTAATTTGTCCATTAATTTTGTTTTTGAGTGGTGTAAATTTCGGAAAGTATATGTGGGCAGAAGAGAAGTGTAGAAATTTGTAAGATAGCCAAAAGTAAAAACAGGAAAAGCTTAAATCAAAGTAGCGATGAAATTATTAAAAGAAAAAGTATATTTAAAAAGCGCGAGTTAGGATTTTTTATCACATGACACGAATTCTTTATCAAATCTTTTTAGATTGATAAGAAATTCGCAAAATTCTTTCATGGGATTAATAAATTTTTGATGAAATTTGTAACATATTGCAAACAGATTCCAGTGATCTTTAAGCACTTACTCATTTCCAAAATAAAAAAATTCTCCGATTCTGGAAAATCGGTATTTCGTGAATTTCGACAAAAAGGTTGGGTGAATGCGTGAATTGAGAGATGACTGGAGACCCCTTTAAGCAGTCACTTATTTTTAAAACGACGCTCAACTATCAATTGACCATATTTCCTCTTTATTTTTTAGAGCACGGCGACAGAAGACTTGCGGACTTCCCACACGTATCCTTCAAATTCGATGTGTCCGAAATCCCACAATCCGAAATCCTCATCCAATCGGAGTTGAAAGTCCTAATGAAACCAGACACATTCGGAATCCGATCTATGAAAAATGGATTCTTTCGGGCGACGGTCCTCGGAGTCGTAGCACGCAACAAGGCCGAAAATAAAGCCAACGGCCGACACATCTACCCCAAGCTTTGGGAAATCACTTCAAAAACAATTGCCGTGGTGAAAGGCCAAACAGACCATTGGGTCACATTCGACATTACGAAATTCTTGAATTACGTCATAAACGTACAACGTAAACACGTAAAGCTCGTCTTACGTGTAAAGCCACTTGGTGGGACGACCATCGATCCGAAATTGATGGGACTCAATAATCACATCAAACTTGAAACAGAGAAAGGACTACTGGTGATTTACTCAGGCGAAGAAGGAGCTCCTCTCGTCAAAAAAAGCAAACGTAGCAAACGCAACGTGAATTCCTATACAGAATCTGATAAGAAAAATCGTAAAAAGAAGAAAAGAAAAAACAATAAAAATGGCAAAGGAAGACGTAAAGGAAGGAAACGAAGGAAAGCTTGTAGAAAAAAAGATATGGAAGTCGATTTTGATAAATTTGGTTGGTCGAATTTTCTTCTCGAGCCTTCAATTCAGAACATTTACTACTGTCACGGACACTGCAGGTATCCTTTACCGCACTATGTGCCTGCCAGCAACCATGCCACCATACAGTCTATATGGCATGAAATGCATTCTTCGGTACCACCACCGTGCTGTGTTCCGGATGGATTCGACATGCTACCGGTACTGTCGTTAGACGGAAACGACCGTGTAGTTTTTAAAATGAAGGAAGGACTAATTGTAAAGAGTTGCGCTTGTAGATAAGCTGTAGCATGACCCAGCAGACGTGGCTTGTTGAAAGAACGTTGTGTCTGCTTGGGAGATGCCAAAGATGGTTTAGGTATTTAGTACACACAGCAGTAGTAGAGAGGAATAATATATTGGGTGGATATATGATCGAAATCACATTTCAAAAGATCCCTAACTTGAAAATAGATCTTACGAACTCTTTAAACAACGCAAATTCAAACATATTTCGATCCAAAGCCGCATCCTGATCCTTTGGATATGTAAGCATGCAGGACAATATGGATAACTCATCAACGACAAGAATACTGGACAACCTAATTAGTACAAAATCGAATTGGAAAACGACCGATACTTTTCATACAAAGAGCGAATAAAACATTCCAATGGATTTAATTAAAACTTAGATTCTAGCAATTTTATCCAATTTTGTTTGTTTCTTCCATAAAGACAAGTAGCACAGTGCGATGACTTGCATACAAAACAGGAAGGCTGTTACTAACACCAGTATATGGTTACCCCATAAACAATGAAAAGTTTTTAATCTAAATTATGTGAGCTGGGTCTCGCAAATATATTGAAAATAAAGAGATTATACAAAACTTTAAACTAAAGTAAAAGAGACTTTTTAGAGATGAAAAAAGCTTATTCCAGAAAATAAGACTATTTGGTTGGCTAAAGCTCGCAATGAGTAGGCCTCACTGAATCGCATTTTTCTTCCTCGTCGCGGGGAAGGGGCGATACTTATTTGTGGGTACAGAAGGTTCTCGAATATTTTGACAGAGCAGCAGTGTTACCTTTGCTCGTATGCCTTATATGAAAGCCAACACTCTCCGTCAAAAATGTTGTACCTTTTGAATCCGCCTCTGATAATAGCCCAATCTTATCTCTGGAATGAGCTTTTGAATTTTAAACAAAAATGAGACGGAGAAAAGTCTCCCCTTAAATATGTACTCAATCAAAAACTTAACTTATAAATATGTTATAAATATATGAAAGCCCCTTATAAATAGGTATATTAAGAATCATTATATAATTTGTGATATAGCAGTTAAAAGTAAAAAAGAAGAAAATAATCACGTTGCTTGTTTTAAAAACACACCACTGTGTATTGCATTTATTTTTTAACTTTAACTGATCGACGAAAACAAATACCACTCCCTGCATCGTATATCATAAACGCACCGGGTGGAACCAAAATCCGAAAAACCGTTTTCGGTCAAAAATTGGCATAGAATTCTGTTCCCCAGTGAGAAGGGTGGAAACAGGGTTTGTGAAAGGAGGAGACGAAATGAGCCAACTAGTCGTTAGAAATACAAAGTAAAACCATCAAATCTCTTTCAAATTGAATTCTTTT
>JAUJPO010053648.1:0-14691 GCA_032270745.1 Tiaropsis multicirrata
TCGTTTTAGTATATCATAAATCGACTTTTAACAACATATCTTTTTAATCATATTAAGCAATTTAGGCTGACCTTCCACCGCAGCTGGTTTATTTATATTTATTTAGACATATTTACCCAGGATAGGCCTCTTCAATTCAGGCACGACGAAAGTAGTTTAAATTTGGTACGGCGAGTGAAGGGAGCAAATGTTAAAGCTGTGGGTCTGGGGCGCTTTAAGTCCCCAACGGGGTTGCTAGGGGTGCTAGAGTCCCCTACGAAAATCTTTTACATCCTCAAAGAAATTTTAAATTTCACTGCAGAGATTAATCTTAAAAACCCTCTGAAAAATCTATGCATAAAAGATTTGTTATCTTTCTTCTTCCATCGACTGCAATTATACTGTAAAATGAAGATTACATGATAGATTCGGGCTTTTAACACCTCCACCTGATGAGCACATAGTATATTCATCATCCACAATCTCTTACATCAAGTTGAATAAAATAATATAGGTCCTTCACAAAAATAGCCAAAAAGAAGAAAAGATTTATTCCATAAAAAAAATTCACAACTGCCACAAAAGTATTCAGCATGGACAAACTGAAGCATGAAGCAAATATATATTAAAGCAAAAAAGAGCAGTTTACACAGTTACTTAAAAGGTGTCGCTAAGGATACAGAATAGGACATAGAAATCGGTTTCCAAAGACAAAAAATTCATTTTGAGAAAACCTAGTGAATGTCATAAACATATTATTGTATAAATCATGCATAACATTTAATTCAAAAAATACGTTAAAATTTAAACTCCCTATTGAAAGCCAATTATTATATAATTAGATAATTAGATAAATGGTCAGGCACTCAATCTTAAAAGGACTGTTGTTTATAGTAAACCGTCAAGATAGTGAATTTCCATTTTTTTAAAATGACACACACACTAGGTGTGTCAAAAAAACGCTTTGAAATCATAGGTTTTTAATGCGCATGACTTCAAACCCTTTCAGAAAGAATTCTTCTTATTCTAATTTCTATCATCTCTGAAAGTTAAAAAGAATTATGTTAGTTATGTTTAAGAAGATATTGAGAATTTTCGAAAATAGTCCGTATCCCAAATGCCGAGAAAGTTGGACACGTCCAGTGCGGTAACTATGATAAAAAAAATCCAGAAGAAATTGCATGAAAATAGAATATCCTGGGGACACGGGTTCTAAAAATCATATCCAGGGGGGGTGAAAATTTAAATGTTGAAAATCCAGGGGGGTCCAAGAATTTTGGTACGAAATCCAGGGGGTGTAATTTTTGAAAAATGACTTCCTCAATACTGGGGGTATGGATTCATTCTGGAAAAGCCCAATATGGTCAAGCTCCCTATAATCCCCTTTTACCTTATCTTCAATATTCAATTCAAAGATGAGAAGGTGCTTCAAAATCGTTATCTGTCATAAGATCTGGCTGTGTAGTTGATTAGAAAAAGATATGTGATGTGATGAGAGATTTATATTGAATCGTTTTACACTTGTTTCACCACAAGGTATTGCTTTTGAAAAGGAGGGGGGTAGCAAGAAGGGGGATAGTTTAGAAAAGGGGGTCAACTATTTTCCCCTTAAAATTTTGTTTGAAATTCCAATTATATTACAATTTTGAAATATTTTACATAACGTTTACATCTTATCATGTTTTATGCTATTTCATGTAACATATTTCATATTATTTTGCAGTTTTATACTGTAGTAAAAACAACTAAATTATTTTCAACTTTTTTGGTTGGAAAAATCCACCTGTCCAGAACAAGGTAACAAACATCAATGGGTGGGTTAAAGGGTTAAAGCCCCTGCTTTTCCGGCTCCACAATCTAACCTTGTTTCTCCTGAGACCAATGAACCTTCTTCTCCAAACTTTCCTGAGCGAGAAGGTGGTGATAGAGTTTGGAACCAAAAATAGAAAATCCAAACTTCTTGTGTTTAAAAATCCTTCTGTATCTAGTACATTCAATGCATTCTCTCTTTCTCTACTCAGTCGCAAACAGGAACTTCTCTCCTGTTTTTCAAAGTACAAAATTGATGTACTTTGTCTCCATAAACACAGAATTTTTTACCAAGACGTTAATTTTCAACACAAAAATCTTGGTAAAAAGAATTACTAACAAAGTCAGCTTGGAAAAATACCCAGGGAACAACAATAGGTGGCATTGGCATTCTTCTTTCCCCAAGGGCCTCTGACAACCTACTTCCACTTAAGAAATCGTATTATTGTCGCTAAATTTAATGGTAATCCCAAAAAACATATATTTCTTGTTACAGCCCCAAAGTTGAAGCTGATGTCAATGACTTTTATTCTTCTCTTTCAGGGGCAGTTCTTAATACCCCTGCCCATAACTATTTGATAATTTCAGGTGACTTCAATGGTCAAATTGGTCTAGACAATGTAAAATATCCTTTTCACTCGTCAACCAATCGTAACGGTAACAAAATCTTTGACTTTATGCAACAGTTTCAATTGCTAGCAACAAACACCATGTTTATGAAAAAAGCTTCCAAACTATGGTCTTTCCAACACCCTTCTGGTAGCAAACCTCAAGTTGATTATGCTTGTTCGAAGTAAATGGAAAAACATTATTTGGAATGCCCAGTCTTATTCTTCTTTTTCTTCTATAGGTTCGGACCACAGAGTTGTGTCCTGTCACATTTCCCTTAGTCTAAAAGGTCTTTTAAAAAGACAAAACCTGATCCAATGAAATCCATAGATTGGCAACAAGTGTATTGTAACTCTTGTAATCTCTGTTCTACATACACAGTTGAGGTGAAAAACAGATATGATTTATTATCTCAACCTGAGGACGACTTTGAGAAAAAATACCAAACTTTAATTGAGGCCAATGAACAAGTCAGTCTCTCTCTCTTTTACCAAAGAAACAAAAAGTTAAAAATAAACACCTTTTTGAAAATGATTTATTAACTGAAGCACGGACAGAACTTGTAGAGGCAAAACTAAAACATCAACGACAGCCTACAAGAAGAACATCTAAATTTCTATGTAATGCTCAAAAACGTCTTGACAATACTGCCTACTTAGACGCTGAAACATTGTCTATTCAAGGAAAGATAAATTCCATTTCAAATCTCCATGTATCCCATAAACATTCTGCTGCATAGAAGATATTCAATGAACTCTCTGGTCGGAAAGATCATCCTTCCATTCAGCTGAAAGATGGCTCGCCAGATAAAAGAAAAGAAAACTGGTTTAATCATTTCAAATCTTTACTCAGTAATCCACCTGTACTTAAAACAGTACCACTTCCTTTAACTCAAATTTTATTGAACTTGACATCGCCACTTCTCTCTTTACATATGAGATGAGCTCACAAAATGTATCAAACTATTTTCGAATAATAAATCTTCTGGCCTTGATAATATTCCAACTGTCTTATGGAAAGACCCCATTTTTCTAGATCTGCTTCTTGAGCTATGTAATTTGAGAATTTTTGAGAATCTCAGCCCCCCCCGTCTACTTGGTTAACAGGTGTTATTATTCTTTCAGACCTAGATCGAAGGATGATTGATGACTTTGACCTGGGTAAAATAAACTCAAGAGGGGAGTGCGGAAATTAACAAATTTTATTGGCGTATTTTTCGTTGAGATCAATTTCAAAACATTAATTATGAAGGAGGTTGCAAACAAAACAATTTTAGCAATCTAGAAATACATGTTTTGAATGAAATACTTTATAACTTGGCAAAACTTGCTATAATTAAGTTCAGGTACTGTGGCTACAAAACCCAGGTGCCTTTTCTAGGGCCTCTGAAGCTTTCACCATCACATTTTTGTTTGAAATTCACAATGAAAAATAACCTTTACTTATCCAGGTAAGTCCCGCAAAACAAATTATTAATTTAAGAACTTAATTATCTGACACAATAAACACCTCTTGTGATGTCACTTTTTTCATGGACGCAACAAAACAGAGCTTTAGTATTTTTTTGTATAACTTGGCACTCATTCATTCTAAAAACTAAATATTTGGTGTTTCTATGCATTTTCATTGTATAAAAAAATTGAGAAAGTTTCAGTTTCGTAGGAAGTCACAATCAGCCAAATGGGCCTTAACTATTGCAAAAATAACTACAAAACTGAAGTTTTTTCAACACAAGAAAATCAGACAATCAACTTAAAAAAAAACTGTCAATTTGGTTTTCTTTTCACTTCTTGACGTAAAGTTAACCAAAAGGATGCATACTTTACAGTTTAAACTTGCATTTTTAGCTTTCATGACAAAATCTACTATCAAATTCTCAAAAAACAACACGAATAACATTAAAGATCAACATTTGGAAGGGGTCTGGGATGTTCTAATAAGTCAAATTTCTATTTCTATTAGATAAGTTGCATGAGGTTTACAAAACCTATTCTCGCAAATGTTAACAAAATATTAATAAATAAATAATAATAATAAAATAAAGTATCAGAAAAAGTTAAGATTGAAAGTAGTTTGGGCTTTAGGTATGTTTGTTGAGTTTAGGTTTGAAGCTGGACTGAGAGCCTAAAATGATAAAATTGAACTAGAAAGCTGATTTTAATGACTTGAAAGAGAATATATGGAGTTTGCAAGCTAAAAGTTTAGATTAATATTAGGTGAACTGAGAAGGCTAAAATCTTAGTCACAAAAGGTTTCATAGATCTAGACCACTAATTTTATCCGTAAATAAATCTATATCCTTGATGGAGGACACATTTGTAGGAAGATCATTCTTTTTCAATTGTTTATAGAATTGACGTCGGTTTTTACAGATACATAAATACTTTTCTAATTACAAATGTGAAATAAAAAACTAAGTACAATTTATTGATCAAACAATATTCAGGAGTATATAATATAAAATTTCATAGGTAAATAATTTTGATGGACGAGCCATTACACTCCTCAACTGGCGCGAACTCGTCCAACAAACTGCTTCGTCGATTTGCGAATGCCTTTAACATTTGTAGCACATTCTTTCCACACGGACTTGATTTTTCTAATCATTTCATCTTCAGACTCAAATGGTCTCTTGAGATGTCCTTTGTAAACTTTTCTTTTGACTTCGTTCCAAAAGTGGTAATCTAACGGATTACTATCGGGGCTTTTTGGGGGCCGGATTAATCGTCTTTGAAGTGTTTCGTGCAAGAAGTCTTGAACAATGTTACTGGTGTGGGAAGAAGCGCCATCTTGGACAAAAATCCAATCATTCCTAGAATAGATTCTCTTGATGACAGGAAATAACTCACGCTTCACATGTGTTTTGTAAATTTGGGCATTAACTTTTCAGCCTTTACGATTGACAAAAATATACGAACTTCTTGAGAATCAATTTTGATAGATTTGACGATTTGACGTCAATTCTGTAAACAATTGAAATTTCATACTTTTTAGAAAAAAGCCCATATCTTTAAAAGTAAACATGATATACAAATTAAAATTTCAGGAAATGTCGATAATAGGCTATGGATTATATGTGGAAAGTTTCAGGTCTTTAAAACAAGTAGAAACAGCTACGTAAAATTTTCAATTTTATGCGCGTTTTTTTTTTTTGGTACACCCGGTACATACGGATAGTTCCGGATTCTTTGCTAGTCTCCCGCTAGTTTTGGACCTATACTTTGAGTGGATCCCCTCTGCGGCTTTAATATAGGCGTAGTTCTTCAGTATATAGATGCTATTAATGCGCAGGCTGGCGTATCGAAAAGAAAATCATTACAATGGAGTGCTCTATTTCAACGAATAAATCCTCCAGCTCCACCTAAGTCACCAGCTAATTATGTCTTGGTATTTCTAATCTTCTTGTTAAGTTAAACTCTCATTCATCAAAACAATGCTTGACCAATCGGAATCGGAAGCATAATTGTCGAATGGAATTAATGCGTTTCATTTCAAAACTAATAGTTTCGCGTCGTGGAGAACGATCATCAGTTGAAAATAAAATAGAATAAACTAGAGTTCGTTAAATATTTACGAAGAACAACAATGTACTGGCTTCTTTGTCGACGATTTTATTTCTAATCAAGATTTTTCTGTTTGGCGATCCTTAGGGGTATGTTATGGTCCAACAAGGGTTTACCTTTGGGGTTTAGAAATGACCGGAATTGTGAATAAAGGATGCCCTGAATGAGAATGAGATTCTTAGTATCTAAAAGCCAATTTGTTCTAATATTCAGCTTTGTTTCCAGGGTACTCAATTTAAAGAAATAGTATACTAGTGTATATACTAAGCAATAAGAAAATTATAAAAATCATCGAACGTCTGTTTTAGTTTAAACAGGAGTTAATTGCTGTTCTGTAAAACACTCTCTAACCTAACCTAACAAATCTTTAATGGGTTAAAATCTACAGAATAAATGGATTAAACCATACTATGTTTCTATCTACGGCAGTTTTACCGTCGTCTGCTTTGTATAACAATGATGCAGTACACAAAACATTCACGGTACCTTTAGAATTAATACCAATAATTTGAAGACAATTGGCTGGAACGCGAAAGTTAATACGTGCGAAAATTAGTACCTTTAAGGTATTCGAATTAGGGTATTGTTGTGATATATATACTAAGGCAAATTCAGTTTTTTAGCTAATAAAAATTTCCAAGATTGATTTGCAAAAAACCTTTGACTCAAATTTCTTTAGTTGAGCGCGGTAGATTATCAAAACACCCTCGTGCTCAAAGATACCAGCCAAATAGTTTTTGTTCTCAATATCATGTAGGAAAAAGTTTTCAGAACGCAGTTCTCTGTTCGGGTTGGATATTCGTGATACGCGTAGAGCAGCATCATCAGTACAGCCGTCTGCGTATCCAGCATCGGTGATTGTGACAGTAGGAGGGAGCCTCCTACTTCTTATATTTTTCAACCTGTTCAAGTAGTTGTTAGGTTCACGTTTAAATTCACGGCAAATTGACCATTTTTCAATCTACCGTGACTTTATCTATGCTATATAGCTGTTGTTAGGTACACGCAAGGCTTTCTTCAATCTACCGTGATTTTATCTATGGTATATAGCTGTTGTTGGGTTCACGAAAGGTTTAAATTCATGGCAAATTTGCCATTTTTCAATCTTGTCTATGGGATATAGCTGTTGTTGGCTTCACGGAAGGTTTGAATTCACGGCAGATTGGCCATTTTTCAATCAACCGTGATTTTATCTATGGTATATAGCTGTTGTTGGGTTCACGGAAGGTTTAAATTCACCGCAGATAGGCCATTTTTCAATCTACCGTGACTTTATCTATGGTATATAGCTGTTGTTGGGTTCACGGAAGGTTTAAATTCACGGCAGATAGGCCATTTTTCAATCTACCGTGACTTTATCTATGGTATATAGCTATTGTTAGGTTCACGGAAAGCTTTCTTCAATCTACCGTGATTTTATCTGTGGTATAAAGCTGTTGTTGGGTTCACGGAAGGTTTAAATTCACTGCAGATAGGCCATTTTGCAATCTTACGTGACTTTATCTATGGTATTCTTCGTCACGGGCTGACGTCACAACATTACGTAATTACGTAGCTCGTTGTAAGAGTCTACCATTTTGAACGCGGGTACAACAAATCAGTCGCTTGGTAAGTTTATAAGTGAAAACAGTACAGAGAAAGCAACATGGAAGCAAACATAAGGTCAAATAATGATGAAAACGATTTAAAATCAACTGAAACATATATGGAAAGTCTCCAAAAAGAACCAAGAATCAGATACAAGCTAAAGTTAGAGCTCATTGGTAAGTTTAAAGCCTTGACAAAACAACCACAGGCTTTCTATTCAATTGTGACATAATGCTTTTTTAGACTATTTGTTTCAGGATCGGATTAACATTAGATTCCACAAAAATAGTTCTGGTAACCTTAATTTCTTTCTACTATTGTTTTCTAGGTATTGA
This sequence comes from Tiaropsis multicirrata, assembly GCA_032270745.1. Classification (NCBI taxonomy): domain Eukaryota; kingdom Metazoa; phylum Cnidaria; class Hydrozoa; order Leptothecata; family Tiaropsidae; genus Tiaropsis; species Tiaropsis multicirrata. The sequence continues at coordinate 7,883 of JAUJPO010053648.1, forward strand.
AGACTGCCCATATGAAATGGAAGCACACAAATGGAATTCAGATCCTACACAGTGGCCAGAGCATACGTACCCTCATCTGTACCACTACTTAATCAAAACTCCAAGTATGTTATTATACATAGTGCTGAAAACAAGTGGAAGTGTCGTGTATGGTCATTGCAAATGTATGGCAGGGTCAGTATATATTTTACATAGTACAGATTTCAACTTGTATAAGTTTATCTCGGCACATGCCTAGGACATAAAACTATTTAATATATATTTATGTGACAGATCTGGATCAACACAGCCTTTTTTACTGATTTTTTATGCCTTCATAAGTTTGGTTTTTGAATCACTGATCTGAAATCACAATCTCACAGATTGATTGAATTTGTATTGTTATTCATATTTTTACTTCTAGCTTGGATGAAACATGCTCTCACGTTGGTGCGTGATTCTTTTCAAAATGGAGGCAGCAGTTAGAATTGGCTTTACCAGAGTTACGCCGACAGATCTACCTCAATTGTGGAACCAAAATATTACCAAAAACATCGACGGAGATAAAGTTGCTAATATCCTCATCTACTCTGAAAAGGCCAAAGCAAAAATCAAAACATCTAAACCAGAAAACCTAACTGATCCTATACCTTTAGACGCGTTTGAAGAATTTTTAAATGACGTCCAAGAAACTTCTCCTGAAACAGTAGCTCTCAGTCTGTTTGGTGATCATCAAGAAGACTTTGTTACTGAAAATGTCACAAAAGAAACGAGACCACACTTGCCACCTTCATTAAGATCGTTATATAATGTAAATAATGCCCAACTAGATGAAAAGTATGCCAATTTAGCAATGAAAACGATAAATGGTATCAAAGAATCAATATCTTTCTCTACTGTGGCCTATGTTGAAGAAGCTACTAGAAACCAAGCTCTCAGTCCAACATGGTTTCAGCAAAGAGCCGGTCGTATAACTGGATCAACTATTCGGAAAGTTTTTAAAGCATCCATTGATGACCCTAATAAGAACCTTGTTACAAAGATTTGTTCAGACGTTGCCAAAAGAATTAAGGCATATGCTTTAGATTGGGGTAAATCGAATGAAGATGTGGCATTAGCTCTGTATACTGAAGCTCAAGGAAACCCTAGATTTGTTCCTGGTGATTGTGAACCGATTGCAGATTGTTTCATACATTATGACTTGAATGTAAAGACTTTTGGTTTGTCCATTTATTCCGACATACCTTGGTTTGCAGCATCCCCTGATTCTGTTGTATACTGTTCTTGTTGTGGATATGGAGTAGTTGAGGTTAAATGTCCATATGCCGTAGCAAAAAATGATGAACTAACCTTAAAAGGAGAAATCCATGCTGTATGGATACAATGGTTATTATTTAAATGAGGAGCATGAACATTTTTATCAAGTGCAGCTTGAAATGCTGGCAACTGGCACGACTTACTGTGATTTCTTTGTGTGGACTCCTAAAGAGTTTCTTACTGTGAGAGTTAACATTGACAGAGAGTTCCTTGCCAAAGTAATGCTTAAGTGTGATTATTTTTGGCAGAGCGTTATTCTTAAAGAAATTTTGACCAGACAATATGAGTTGGAGATCATTCCCGCTGACACTCCTGAGGATGGTGAAAAGTGCAGTGTTTGCTCAAATGATGAGAACCATATGATGAAATGTAAAACTTGTTTAAATTTTTTTCACCCCAGATGTGTTGGGAGAAAAACACTGGCAAAACCTCGAACTTGGAATTGTAAAGATTGTAGAAAAATAGCAAAGCAACAAGCAAAGTAAACATTATGAAATTCTATATATCTTTGGTGTATTATAGTTTTATATAGTATTATAGTTTCTTATATATGATATTATATTGTACATTTTATATTTTTTCAACTCCTTTGAATTATCAGAGCCTCGAGTTTCTATGCTACATTTTGATTTCATTTTTGAGATTTGAATAGATTCTCTTGCGACGTGTATACATGTACATGTTTTCATATGATAGAATTTATTTACATTTATGTACAATAGTTCTCTTACTTTTTATCATTCTTGTAGTACTTGACTTAAAGGCTATAGCCGTATACATATAATAGGGGTCGGAGTTTGTGGCATTTCCATGGTATACTCTGAAATACATGCTGATGTCAGCTCGAAAGCAGATTGGCTTAACCACCAGTTATACGCGGTTTGAACGTATAGCTTAAATGTTGTTAGGTTTTCGGCAAAAAGCATGAAATAAAACTTTTGCGAGGACTTATTTTCACGAAAATGACCAAAATTCGCGAAAATCGCGAAAATTAATCCCCTTAAGGCATATGATCAAACAGTGTTCACTTCGCGTTGACACAAACACTGCGAAAGATGCCAAAAATTCAAAGAACCATCAGATCAAAAACACTGAAGGACGCGCTTTCAAATTTTTTAGTGAAGCCAATAATAGAACAATGTCATGTCATTTCTTTGCGCTGCATTTGGGATGTTAACTCGAAGGATCTGCCAAAGGCAAGCTTCAATATTTTGAAAAAAAAAGAAGAGATTGAAAAAAAGGTTCATGACATCGAGGAAGTTGTTTTGTTTTTTTCTTGCTTGAGTGCCATGGAGCCAAATATTTTGCGAAAAGAATTGCTGAAGAACAATCCTGGTTGTAGCGACGATGATTATCAGGAAGAAGGTTTGTTACCAGGTAAGCGACATCATTAACTATTTCATTTTACTTTTAATAACTTCAAAAGTGTCAGTTTGAACACTCTAAACACTTTGTAATATGGGAAAGATTTTATGTTTGATCAAATTTGGAGTGGTTAAAATCTTATCTTTATATCATAGCGATATCATTTTGGATTGCAATCGTGTGCACGCAAGCACAAATTGACAAGTTCGAAAATGAATTGTTGAAAAAAATTATGAAGGCTGGTTTGGACGTCACTTCATGTAAACCAATCACGCCTAGAAGTGAGTTTTATTTTATTATATATATTTCTCTCACTCACTCATTCACTGATACTTATCTTAATGTTAACTTTGGGAAAATATTGCTCTAAAATATTTGAATAATTGCAAAGCATAACACGTGCAGCCATTTAGTATAATAAGATTTATTATGTATTTATTCTCTTTTGTTTGACTTAAACTTATGTTCTTGTTTATAGGTAAAATAAACACACTTGATTACTATTCGGCATCATTGTTCCAAACGTTAAAGGACCATAACAGACGCGAACTGGTCGAACAAGCTTGTGTATTTTATAACCAGCAATTATCAAAAGCAGCAATGAAATACCACAAGGTAAAATTGTTTCTTACGAGGCATTTCTTTTCTAATTAAAACAAGCGTTAAGTTAATGTTCATGAAATTATACTCGGGTACCCTGTATATTATGATTATAGAAATGGAAATAGAGAATTTAAAAATGACCACCGACATTCTTTATTATCTTAATATTAATCCTATTACTCTTCCCCAGGTCTCGTTACCAATGAATGTCAATGTTGTCGGGGAAGAAGTAGTTCCTGCGTCCCTCTTTATTCGACCAACAATTCCGATAGCTTTGAAGGATAAAGTTCTTAGAGGAATGGAGGAAATCAAATTCACTCGTCTGGCCATAAATACTGTCAACGATTCTTCAGAGAGAGGTAAATTTACTACAGCTAATGCTACTTTCTTTCTACTTTCTATCTTTTAGTTTTAAAATTTCTAGTGTTTTTCTTCACAATACAAGGTTATAAAATAATTCGGTTATTTAATAAATGGCTTCGTTTTAGTAATGTTAATTTAGCATTAAGTTTTATCTAACATATCATATATTATAATGGTAAAGAAATAATTTTTTTTTTCAGCTGCAATGTCATCAAGACCGAAGCCTAACAGCAACATATGCCGAGGAATTGACGAAGTTGCAAGTCTTATGAAAGAGAAAGGATACGCGCTCTGTGATGGCATGATTTACAAAAAACCAGATGAGGCTGTTTTTACGTATGTACAATGCTCCACAATCCGCACATTCATCATGTTTTGTCTTGGCAATACCAGAATTGCCGATTTATTAACTTTGTATGTCGATCGAGTAGTGGAATTACTTTCCGACCCAGCATGTGGCTTACTTAAAAGAACAACTAGATTGTACAACGTTATTGAGGTCTTGCCACCAGGGTATTGTTTTTTAATCAAAGAGAAACGGTTTGTGAAATTGAAAAAGCTTGGTGATGGCGTTACACCACGAGCATTTGTACGATATACATACACCAAAGATCGTGTTCCATATCCTTTGCCGTTCATACAAGGTACATTATAAACATATTTCTAGAGTTAGAATCTTTGAACTATTGTGGCAGTAAAATCGTTTCGGTTTTTGTGACCTTTTCAAGATAGTTAGCCAAAACCTAATTACTTTTGTTTTGTTAGTACATTTATACTAAAGTGTTCTATTTTTTTACTTATAGGTATTTTCAACAGTTTCCCCAAAAAGGAGAAGAGGTTGTTGTTTCTTCAAAAATATTACCAACTACTACTACATCGACAGTTCCCTATCAAAGAACCCAAACTCCTGCTCCATGGCAAATCGAATTCTGGAAAAACCAGTTGGTTTTACACTTTTGAGGGTAAGCATTGAAGTTAAACTTACTTTTAATATGGATAACATTACTAAATCAATTTATTGATAATGAATTATAATTATCAGTATTATTAAATACTATTATTTAGTAGTAGACTGATCTTTAAAATATATGAATTATATATATATTATTGGACCGAATTAATGTTTTCTCTTAATCGAATATACAGGCATTATTTCTTCGAACAACATCGCCGGAGTGACACAAGAAGGTAGATTCGCTGGGCACATGATAAACGACACAACAGAAATCATCTTTATGGATGAATGGACATCCAATTCGCTTAGTTGCGAAGATGCCAAACGCATATTACAAGGTATTTGCTGAAATGTTGCTGTTCTGTATCTCTTCTGTAATGAATGATTTCTGTTAGTCTTATCAATATAGTTGGAGAATTTTACATAAGAAATTATAATCGGCTTCAGAATATAACAAATGATTCATATTTATTAATTTTGTTTAAACAAAATTACTTTTCATTAGGCGGATTGATCATGCTTTCACAAAAGCACAAGAATGCGAAAAAGATCAAATACAAATCCGGAGTTTTTATCACTACAAACAAGAGACCGAAATTCGGAAAGAAGCAAAGTGAAGATATCTCAGATTCGTCGGAAGATTCAGACAACGACAATAATCGCACTACAGATGCAGACCACGAGGCTGTCTACAACAGGCTAGAGTGTTTCAAGACGAAACCATTGCAAAAAAAAGACTCGAGTGTTTCTGGTGAGTTAATATTCAATTTCATTAATAATATATGAAAGTAATATGTAAGGAGAGTCAAAGTATTTCTATTTGGAATTTCTGATACCTGGTGATAAACTGTACGTGCTATGATAATGAATGGCATACCCTTTTCAGATATTTATTATCATTCACGTTTTCTCTTAGCTTGGCTCCGAAACCATTGCATGGAGATATTCCATTACTGTTCTGAGGTGTTAAAGGGAACTCCACTTTTCCAAAGCTGCTCTGATGCCGAAGCCTTTGCTCTGAAACGAACCGAGTCCAGAGAAGGGGCAGTTTACAATGATTATGACGGAATTGCTGAAGATCTGATGCACGAGTCGGATTTTGAAGAACAATTACATTACGCATCATCAAGTTCCGGTCACGAGTCTGAAGAGGCAACAATGAGTTTTTCTCAGCAAGAAATGGATGAATACTTCTTGGGTGCTGACGAAAACGACCCGAAACGTTGGCACAAGGACCACCCCCTTTTCACTACTGAAATTACGGAAGTAGATAGCGTAGTCAACAAGCTAATGAAATTGTCGGAAAACGAATGGAAAAATCTAATTAACCGGGAAGATATACAACGGTAAGTTGTTGTATTAACTTTTTATTAACACTAAAAATTTTGAATCTTAAACGCCCTGTGATAATGTGAATTATTCTTTGTCAAATACTTGTACTGTTTTCATATTTGACTTTCCAACTGTATGGCTCAATTGAGTAACTAAGTGGATTCAATTGTTCATGTTCTTAAAATCGATGTTTCAAGTGAATTTAGTATTTGGAAAAATATCCCCATAATAGATATGTGTTTCTTTTTTTTAGCTTCGAGATTAGAAAGAGCAACAACTGGGGCGGCACCGACAGTTTCTATGCGGCGTGGATAGAAAGAAACAAAGTGCCAGACGTAGCCGATGAAACACAGTCTATTATGGATTTCCATTTATCTGATGATAACGAACCGTTACTAGCCGTTAAGCGCAGATTGGCCACGCTGCTGGACAACTCGGAAAGCGATTCCGATATTGGAAATTTGTTGACACTAAGAAAAAAAGCAAGGACTTCAACATCAGAAGAACTACACTGTGACGTGAAACCGGCAATAAAATTTCAACCAAAAGTCAGCCAACCAAAATCAGAGTGCATTTCCATATCGTCGTCCAGTTCATCGTCGGACGAATCTATAGAACCTCGGCTGTTCAAAGTCAAGACAACAAATGCAAAGAAAATAATTCTTTCCTCTGATGAAGATAATAAGGCAAACCTTCGAAATCAACTATTTCAAACCAAGTCACCAGTACCTTATGAAAATGCTTTAATAATTTCCTCATCTGATGAAGAAAAATGAACAAAAAATTAATTGTGTTTTTCTTCTTATTCCCAATTAGACTTTAACAATAGAGAAAAGCTATATTTTAGATTTAAAACTTTTGGCTTGTTACCGTTTTTACATTTTGATTAGCCTGC